>KN498333.1:4999-16383 GCA_000787155.1 Scartelaos histophorus | reverse complement strand
TTACCCCCATTACCTCCCATTATCACGATCAATAGTTGCAGCCAAGAAAATCCCCTCCTCCCCGTTAAAAGCCATGTCCGGACAAGCTGTGACCATCCCAGATGACCAGGCGTTTGCCAGCTTCAAGTCTGAGTGTCTGCGCGAAGACGGCTGGAACGTGACCCACAATAAGGGGGGCATCACAGTGTGGGCGCAGGCGCTGGAAGAGGGCAGGACTGTGCACAAAATGAAGGTAAGTTGGGAATAGGGGATAGGGAACGGGGAAAAGTTCTAAGTTCTGAAGTTTATAGGATTTACAATGTTCATGATACTAATAAGATGAACATTAAGCTGCTAGAAAACTTCATTTGGAAAAGACTCTATGGTTAACTGAACAATAGCTTAAAAATGATGTGGAAATGTATGATATGGAGATACAAATACCCATGATGTGGAAATGTATGATATGGAGATACTAAACAACACTGGACCCTTATGGGACTTTGGTTAATATATTTCAGTTATTTACGCATACAAAATATAACATAATACATATTCCAAAGACAAATCTATTACTTGGAACTCTTTTGGAAAGATTCCGATCATTAATGGTAGTCTACATTTCAGTGGAAACTCGGTGAGCCAGATGTTGCCCACACCATTAGTTATCCAGACGGCAGGGAGAGCTCTATCTAAATTACCCCAAGATTGAACTGCTGAGTTGCAGTCTTTCTCCGAGTTGCACTACTTACTGTAAAACCACTGCAGTAGAGCGTACACAGCTTCAGTTACATGCATATGATAAATACAAACTAACCCCACATCAACAAATGAATAACATTAAGCAGTTCCACATCTGATTTGGAAACATGAAGTGGCATGACTTAGGTACACGTCATCAAATGTTTTCTCCTCGAGGCATTTCCTCATAGAGTTAATTTTAATTTGCATGCATACTTCACACTTTTTTGTTTTTGCAAAATGCAGTCTGACTGGTTTAGGTGTATCCTTTAAAGTCTGTACAGTTAAGAATGTGCTGCTTATCAACATTATTGCTTAATCTTAATGTAATTTGAATACTACTTGTTCCTCTGGGGCCTTTGTTTGCCTGCAGTGTTGGTGTCTATTCAGCTATAACTTTGTTGAATAATTTAGGTATTGATCGCAAGCAAGGCATTTTAATGGTTGTGCCAAATATACAGTGCTTCTTCCGTAGTTCAGTAGGTAAGGGAATAGGGTGACGCTACACAGAAAGAGCTAGATGAGCAAACTTTGTTATCTATAGGCAAATAGCAGTCGTGGCAGTTTTAAGCAGTAATGTTTGTCTTGGGAGCCAATGTGAAAGTGGACGGCTATCAAAATTATGCTGTGCTGTGTGCATTTAGTCATTTGTATGTGATGTATCTTATAATCCATTCATATTAAACTGGGATCAAAATACAGTCAATATAATGAGAGATACCAAAAATTGAAGTATTATATAGGTATATTCTGACATTAATATGACAAACATCATATTTTATTTAACATAGAGAGACCCAAAAGGTGTAGGGTGAATCTTAAATTTGTTAAGCTTTTATTTTGAAACTAGTTCATATTTATAACTATAGCTAAAGGAAATACACACTAAGTATCATAATGAATGTATCTGCCCAGAGTTAAACATTTAAACTTCTTTTTAAAGTGTTCACACAATTTAAGGTAAGGTATAATTGTTCCAAAGGTCATAATGTTTGTTCTGATTTTCATTGTATGTAAAGAGGTATGAGACTAATCTGATCTTTCAAACAGTAATAGTTCTTCTCTGTTTTCTGGTGCGTTACGTGAACCTTCGGCATAACATTTACAAACATATTTCTGTTTTCATGGATTGCAAAATATTGAAATTATTGTCTGCAAAAATGTACATAATTGTAGGCAAAAACTGTGGCTGTAAATCATGGAGAAAGCTTATCTAACCCATTTAGATTTTATTAGAAGGACTGTATGGTTAATGATAGCCTTTAACCATATAACAGAGGCTCATTTGTCTGTCAATGACATTACTGCTACAATAGACAGCTGGAGCCAAACACTGGAACCAGAGCTGTATATCTAGATTATATTGTCGCCAATTCAACATTTTTTGCACTTCTTTGGGTGAAAAGATGAAGCACTTTGTAAGGACTTTATCTGGCTTCATCTTAAATGCAGTTGAAAGCCCCTCAAATGTTTGCTGGTCAAATAATGATGTTCTTGTTGTGTGAATAATATTCCTAACCAGTGGCCATAACAGATCAGGTTTCTGCTTGTTAACGCGGCGTCTATTGAAAGCCAACAAAGTGTGCTTAATGAACGTGTTTGCATTTTTAATTGCAGGGGTTGTGTATTGCACCTTGTCCTGGGTAATACAGTGTATATACCAGTGCTTATGTGGCTCGCCTACAGGTGTTTTTTTGTTGAACACTTTTAGGACTGGACAGGTGTGGGTCCTCATGACAGCTCTGTAAACATGAGCGATGGGAAGAGGGCTAACATGGGTACACAGGCTTACATGGGTGTGGCCAATATCAACTGTAAATGAGCCAGTGGGAACAGGATCAGTCAGTGGATGTTCTGTAAACGGCTAGATCCTAGTTTTAGTATTTACACATTTACACCGGTAAACCAAACGCTAACTTAAAATCCAGTTCAAGCATTTCTGTAATTCCATTATCATATACTTTTTGACTGATTTGAGCACGGAGGTAAGCCCTACTATAAATATGGAAATACGCTGACAAAAAATGATGAATCTGAAATGGAGGAGAAGATTTAAAACTCATTTTTTTGATGGTAGTTTAATGGCACATGTTTGTAGGTGTTGTGTGAGCGCGAAAGTGATGCTGCAGATACAGCAGTTCTATTTATAGATTAAATAAAAGCATGCATCTCTGCTGATGCATGTCAAATGAATAATGTTGGGAGTTGGCAGTTTCCCTTCTTGTACTTCCTACTGAATGCAAATGAGAAATGTTAATATACTGTCAGAAACTAACATTATCATTAGTGGGCTCATAATCTCTTGTCATTACTGTGTTGCTCTGTTCATCAATACTAATAATGTATCATATTGTATTAGTGCAGTCATTATAGACAAGGAACTGATTATGGATAGAACTGTGAAATATTAGACATACCACCATCTGTGATAATACAATATTGTCAGATTATTTAAAACAGCAGAATCAACGTATTATTTGTTATTTTTGAATTGACATAAACTTACACCGCATTACTTTTCACTCTACCCTATTTCCCTCATATCAAGTCTGTCTGAGTTTTACAGGTTGGGCTTAGGTGTAAAAGTCACAAAAGGAGGAACATAACCAAACAAATATGCAAATTTGATGCAGCTTGAAATTAAAAATATCTCTCTACAATCCTTTTCTTAACACTAGCATCATTCTCACTATTCACCCTCCGATGTGTTGTTATTGTGTGGGCAGCAGATTGTTAGAGTTTCTTCTACTCCAAACAGCGGAGACTCCCATGTTTGCTGCTGACACAGAGGGAAGCCCAGCGCTGAATCACACACACCCACTGATTTTTTCCCTTTCATAATCATCTTCTGCCATCTCGTATCATCCCCAAAGGAGCCAGTGATCAAAGCTAACAGGTGAAGAGGCAGAGGATAGGTAGTGTCAGGCAAGAACCAAGCAGAAGAGGGAGTTAAGAAGGTGGGCGTGAGGTTGTGTTCAAACATCAGCTCATTTTGAGTGGGCACATTCAGGTTCAGGTACAATTCTTGGACAATGCTTTACCAAGAAGGTAAAGCTTTTGTCAAGATTGATGCAAAAAGTGAATTAAACAGTGGCATAACTGCGTCACTGCTGGACAGGATGTATATCATAAAGTACATTTCTATATTTATTGTACAAGTGCAATCGGTTAGTATCACAAGGTACTACTACTTTCCACTGCTTTATTTTATAATACCACTACACACTGCATCTTTCTGAAATAAACTTATTTTAATCATTCAGACTTACAGACAACAGACGCATCTTATTGCTATGAAGACACAGTCAACATATACTTTTGTTAAAATATATCAAACTACACTGATCTATTGGTTCATTAGTTATCGCAATTAGTAATATTAAAGAGTATCTGTAAGCTGAATAAAGTTTCACAGTATATTCCGGTAGATGCCTTGGTAAAGTCTCCACGTATTGGTCCCTGTTGTATAATTGTTTTGTCCTAGTCCTGGTGTGTGATGATGTGTCATATTTGCAATGTGACCACACATTGTTGTAAATCTTTACAAATCGTAACATTACAAGAACAAACCGGTAGAGTTTCCCTTGTCCTCAAATCTTATCAGTTTACTGTGCATTCTTGAGTGTTCAAGTTACTGCTCCTGGAGCAAGAGGCTACTCACCAGAATATTCTGGTACAAACCATAACCATTTGCTTTTGCTATGGATCGTATCTGGGTGACTGAGGGATTAACCACACTTCCTTTTGTAATTTATCTATGTTTGCTTGTCCTCAGCTTTATTGCGAAGTCTTTCATTGAGAGGAAATGTGTGTTCGGCTTCTTTTTATTTCAGTGGGTTTATATGTCAAGTCCAAGGGGAATCTTTTTTTTTTTTTTTTCCCCCGGCAGTAATAAAGCATTACTGTTGGTGTGTGTATACGTCCTATTTATTAACTAGCAGTAGTAGCATAGTAGATTGTCTTTTACAGTTTTAAATGTAAATATCTATTTAGAAATCGAATAATTCTGCTGGGTTTAAATGTTCTTCCCACAACTACACTGCTCCCTACATCTAGGACTCTCTGTCCAAACAGGGTTAAAAATACTTTTAATGAATAGATTATTATTTCATAGGGATGTGTAATTAAAGTGAGATGAAAATTCCCTGTGGTAGATGGTATTCCTTGGTAACTTGGTAACAGTTTTTCCATGATTTCTTTTTATGTCACTTTATGTGTGTGTCTCCTCTCTTGTCTTATTCTGCCTGTGACTGAACATTGCCCCTCTTGTTTTTACTATGACTAATCCCTTCTGGGCTGTTGTAGCTGGAGCAACAGCTTTACCCTGCAGACCTCTCCTTCTTGTCTGCTTTTAAATAGATTTAAACAGGAGTCCCCATTGCCCCTTTGTTATAAATGGTGACACACAAATATCTTAGTAGTTTGGTAATTTATGCAGCCAAGCAAACAAGATAATTGTTATTTTTAACAAATATGTGTACACGTTAATGGCACTATTGATTTATGCCACAGCATTTATATAAATGTTTTCCTTTGTTTTCAGTGCCGGATGATATGCAAGGATGTGTCTGCAGAGACTATGTACGATGTGCTCCATGATATTGAATACAGAAGAAAATGGGACACCAATGTCATAGAGACCTTTGACATCGGGAAACTCACGGTCAACGCAGATGTTGGCTACTATGCATGTACGTTATACTTACACAGTCATGAGGAAATCATTTCTGCTCTCATGAGTGCGATTCATTCAACATGAATGTGTCTGTGCACAATCTCTGATCCGCTCTGATGTGTTCACTGAATTCTCCTTCTGCTGTTAACAGGGAAGTGTCCGAAGCCCATTCGAAACCGTGACGTCATCACACTGCGCTCTTGGCTGCCAATAGGGAGAGATTACATTATTATGAACTACTCCGTCAAACACCCGGTGAGTACAATTCACTGGGCCTCTGCTCCGTCTTTGGTCAATCCAGAACCATTAGAGAGCTACACGGGAGGTAAAAATAAGATGTGGGATACCATCCACGATCCTGGGAAAGGCCACTACAACACAAAGCATAAATATTTTAAATCCATAAAGCGGGTCAGAATGCAATATTTATAAAATCACTCATTTATGGAGCGACACCACCCAGAAAGTAATGCTTTCCCTGCTGTCACCCGAATGGCACTTCATGCTTATAACAGTAGATCTTTATTGTTCTTGATTGTCTCACTGTACTCTTTAGGAAATGGTGTGCCAAGGGCTAAAACAAGCAGAATCAGAGAACAGTGAGAATTCATTAGCTCACATTGGACTATCGCCCAATTTCTGTAGCTTGGCGCATGGCTTGTTTTTCTTTCCAAGTAGAACAACACAAAATTAAATCATCAGTTTGTCAGGACAAAAATACCCTAGCTCAAATTATCTTATTACTTAGATAACTTTAAAAAAAATCTCCATGTCATCCATGCCTTAGTTTCCCTCACTAATATCATGTTTGCAGAAGGATAAGGTCTCTCATGTGACTGTTGACTCCCATCTTGCCTTCCGGATTCCTGCATCAATAAGTAGGCACTAACATCACTGTGTGTGCTCCTGTGTGCCTGGCTTTGTGTGATTAGCCAAGGTCACATTTGATTTTAACAAGAATTTGACTGGAGGTCTAGCTGTATGGCTCTAGTCTAATCATTTTATTCACATTTTATTCACAATAACATATCTGGTGAATGTTGCAATGCACTGTCCTCTGCAGAGAGAGAGACGCCTCTAATTAGCTCGGCCTAACCAGTTCTGCACATCATCATGAATAATAACCTCAGATGGATAGTCCAAGTAGGCATCAGTAAAAGTGTTAGCAAGAAATGGCTTTTAGAGCATGGCTAATCATAGACTGGCGTATAGGTGTTTTAGATAATGTAAATGGCAATGATCAAGTCTATTATTGGCACTTGTGGAAAAATGATAATATCAATGATAATGACAATATCAAACAGAAGGCATAAAAAATGTGAAGTGAAATAAATAAAAAAGTATAACTCGAAAAAAACTACTGTAAACTTAAACTTGCAGACAGTAGACTAATTCTCTGCATTAAGGTTGACAAACTTGACTTATGAATAGACTCTATTCATGCTTATGTCACAAATCAGGAAGACATTTGGAAAGAAGCAATTACAACTTCTGGTGTAGTGACTGACATTGGGCTCACCTTCCCACTGTGATATGTCTGGTTGTAATTAATGATTAGGCGAACATAACAGAACGATACAAAGACATTTAGATGAAGAAAGCTGGGCCATTTTCTAAGATTTTGTCAAACTTACTACCGTGAACAGAGCCTGCCAGAAGTTGTAATCGCTTCTTTCAAAACGTCTTCCTGATTTGTGACGTAGCGTGAATAGAGCCTACTGGATTTGGGTTTCTGGAGTGATTGCCTTGAACGATGAGTCAAATACAAAGGACAAATTCCCTTACAATAAGAATAAAGTTTACCTTATCTTCATATAACTCTCTAAATGTAATGGGGAGCGGTGCAGAGTTAAACACAAGCTTTCCATTGGTCCAAAAGGTCTATACATTTTCTGATGCTGTCAGATGTGCCACTCTGACTGCAACCTCTCAATTTGATCCAGACAATTAATCTGAATCTTGCTGGTGGGAGTATGTGAGTCATGACTTCTTTCACTGACAGTATGACTTTTCAACAGAGACAGTTGCAACACTTTAAGAAGTGCCCTGCTCCACTCAGTGACAGTGGCTTTGACTAGACACACTGCTGTTATTACCCACAGTGAATGATAATGAGTGTCATTTTGGGACGTTATGTTCTTCTCTGCAGAAATACCCTACTAAAAAGAATATGGTTCGAGCCGTTTCTCTGCAAACCGGCTACATGATCCAGAGTCAAGGACCTAACACCTGCATCCTGACGTACATGGCCCAGGTTGATCCACGAGGTAAATAAAGCACATACTATTGTTATGGGCAAACAAATAAATAAACAGTGGTGGAAGGTAACAAAGTAAAAGTATCAAAGTACTGTACTTAAGTAACGTACATATACCTAGTACATTTTACAGTGGATACTTTTGACTTTTATTTCACTACATGTGAGAGTAGGTGTTTGATTTCTACTACATTTTTTAACTGGACTGAAAAGTAAAACTATTTTTTAATTATTGCTTCAGGCCTGCTATAAAAGCTGACAGGTTTATGTTTAACGCGTTCATGTTTTTTAATTATTGCTTCAGGCCTGCTATGAAAGCTGACAGGTTTAACGCGTTCATAATTTGAGCAAACATAAATATACAAATAGAAACGTCTAGAAAAAAAACAATTGATTCAGTTGTTTCTGCTGAACAACATTCAGCACAAATCTGTATAAAAATCAATACTTTTGAAGCTTTATAAGACCTGCGTAAATATTATTTTACTTTTCACTCTGAGCACTTTTTCAAATTAGTACTTTAATACTTTTACTTGAGTACTTTAATACTTTTACTTGTTTATCAGTGCTGTCAGTAGGGGAAAAGAAAGGGGTTTGTTGTCCCAGACTCAACGGTCTTAGTGGCCCAGAACTGGACCCTCTTCCCGTTATATTTGAGGGAACCTCATGTGCCCATGTGCCCATGTGCCCAGGCTTCTTGTCCCGTGCCCCCAAATTTCTGTTGATGTGCCTGTTGTTTATATTTGTGTTCATTATTTTAATTTGTTGTGTTGATGTCTGTCTGGTTTGATGAGGAGTGTTTTATCACAGAGACTACAAAAAAGTAAATAAATAAATAAATGCTCCACTCTCCCACATGAAGGCTTCAGCTCACATTTACACGTGCATTCACTGACCCAGGTGATAATCGCATGCTCAGACTTATAATGAATCATTCATTCTCCTTTCTTTATGTCAAAGTGGGTCACCATAGAAACCATATGAAGGACACAGTCGGTTTCGTGCTCCCGTCTCTCGCTGTGCTTCACCGTTTTACACTTTTTAAGTGTGAGGAGGATCTAATTGTGCAAAATAAGGCTAGATAACAGTGCATGTATTGGCACTAACAGGCAGACCTCAGCTTTTCCATTTATTTCTCTGGTGTTTACCATGGCTTTTTATTTTGCAGGTTCATTACCCAAGTGGCTGGTCAACAAGGCTTCCCACTTCTATGCGCCTAGTGTAAGTAGTTTGCAGAATAAATGTAGCATTTTATTATCACTGTGTGGGTGGCTGTGAACATGTTCTAGTAGTTCGCCCAGGTGCACTGAAATGCAAAATGAAATACAAAAATACATAACCTATTTTTTGAAATTCTCAGAAAAGCATTAATCTGAAGTATAGCAAGATTTATAACAATTACAAATTCACAACCAATCCTTTTCCAAGGGAAATTGAAACTCCAAATGCAAGGAAAAAAAGCATGTGAAAATATTTTGTTGCAATTATCGTTTCAGGCAATGAAGAAGATCAATAAAGCATGTTTGAAATATGCAGAATGGAAACAGAGACACAACCCTGGCTTCAAACCCTGGCTCTTCCCTGAGCAGACTACATTACCCAGCATTCCACTGTCAGAACTTAGCATCCAGCGTGCTGAGAGCCTGGAGAATATTGATGAGAGCTGCTTGGCTGAGACCCAGGACAGAGGAGAAGACAGTGACTAACACAGCCCTTACTCTACTACATGTACACAGTGTAATGCAGGGATACAAGCATGTCTGACACGCATACCGTCATTTACAGGTATGAGGTTCTGTATTAGAGTCGGCATGAAAATACTTGCATACTGTACATGAAAATGCAGGTTTTATGATGAGAGAATAAAACATATAGACATATTTTCCTTGTATACATAATTTATACATAATAAACATCCATAAAAGATGCACTCATAGACAACCTCTTAGGCTGCAGGAATACTTTTTACATACAACGGGAAACATATTGTACATTTCCTGTGTCTGATACAGTGATGTTTGTAATTGAAGTCTATCCATAAGAGTATAGCAAAATAGGCTGTATTTTCAGTAGAGTTTAAAGCATCTGTTTACAATTTTTCCTTGTATGTATCATGCACAGTCCCCTTCCTTTACCTGAGAGGTATATCTCTATAAGTTTAGCTACCTCTCTTTAAATTCCAGGTATAATAGTCCTACAAAAAAGGCAACATGTGTGCACAGCTTAAAATATAATTTAAATGCATAGATTTCTTTTTTCTTGAATACACTAGTGTGTCTCTACCCTTGTTTTATGATTTGTTTCCATCATGTTTAATAATCATAAACAGGCAGCTGTAATTCCCATCTTGGAAGCTTTGTCTCACAAACATTTCAGCATTCTGTCAGCTCCTTTGTTTGAGAGATGTATGAATGTATGTAGACTTTAACATGAAATTCTATAAAGATTTTTGAATTTCACAACAGAAATGTGCCTTTTTCATATTTTTGTGCACAGAAGAGCTTTTGTTAGAAGAGTAGACATTGAAAGTCATAGACCTGAGTTGACCTAATACTCAATGAACTGGTCATATTGATCGATTCTTTCACCACTGCATAAACAGACAACTTTATTGATTATTAAGATGTGGCACCATGATTAAACCTAAACTGCCTGACCACATACAGCCTATTGACTGACTGTTTTTCAGTCTTGGCATATGTGCTTGTGGGCGCACTTGTTTCCTAAGGCACAATCAAGAAGGAGAAGCTTGCATACTGAAAACCATTTAATACAGGAAGTAAGTGTACACTTTGTCATGCTGTTTCAGACATGCATCATTTCTGATTGCAATCAAACTCCACTTCCTCTTACGGCCAGCAAGAAAGATGGAATTAAAGAAAAGTTACAATGCAACATGCAATTGTTTTCTATAAGAAGTTGCCTTATAGTCTTGACCAAGCCTAGCTTTAGAGTGGGAATGGATCGCTGCAGGTTGCCCCAGCAGCACTGAAGGACAAATTTCCCCAGGGAGACAATAAAGTGTACCTTAACCTTCAGTGTGGTACACGGGACTGTGATATACGCTGACACACGAACACAGAAAACCAATTAGACACAATGAGAGCAATTTAGCGTATATGATTACTGTAAAAATCGTGTTAATAACATATCTGAGTACTCTTGAGAACACACAAGAATAATGGGAATACATATAGACTCCACCTATTAAAAGTTTTGTGTTCAGAATCAAACCTGTGACATCATGTGCCCCAATGCAGCATGAATATTCCAAAAATAGACCGAGTGTTTTAGATGCAATCCTGTCTCTACTTTATAATATGGTAATTTTGTACTGTAAAGCTGTTTTGCCTTGTTCCTACAGCTGTATCGATCCCCCCGGTGCACAGAGCTACCCCCTCTTTAGCGGCGTAATGATCCTCTCATTCAGTCATCATCATTACATGCACATGGGACAGGAGAGGCTTGCTGCAGTAGTTTATGCATGACAGTGTGAAGTGAGGGGTCTGCCCTTTCGTGTTTTTGGGCGGTGCTCTACACATCAGGAGCAGACATGAGCAGTTGCCTGTGTGTGTGTGTGTATGTGTATGTGTGTGTGTGTGTGTACCACCCCCACAGCACGGGCCCACCAGTGCTGCTGCTAGACTGCTGATGACTCACCACGGCCCCACCCACTCCTATCCCTTCATCCCGTTTTAGCCCATATTCTATCGTCTCTTCATGCTCTGTCGG
>KN498328.1:26868-49199 GCA_000787155.1 Scartelaos histophorus | reverse complement strand
ACACACACACACACACACACTTGCTTATCTGCTTTGTGTCAAAACCAATAAAAAGAAACAGTGTAGGTTGAATCTTGGCCTGCCCTTCAGTTCATGCACCTCTTATCCAAAAGTCTCCGCTTATACTGTGTGATGGCGATGGAGTTTTTCTTTCTCATATTCTTTTGACTTATTCAAGATTTCACCAGCTGTGTTTTTTAATCTCTAAAATTCTTGCTCTTGTGAAATTTTGGGGCCCCGGCTTGATAAGCGTCTGGCTGGTTGGCTCGGTTTGATAAAGCCATGGAAATTCTGTCAGGTGCTAATCGAGACGAGATTAGAGATTACAGTTGGGTCGATGTGTGTGTGTGTGCATGTGCATGTACGTGTGTGTGTGTGTGTGTGTGTGTGTGTGTGTGTGTGTGTGTGTGTGTGCGTGTGTGTTTTTATGTGTGTGTGTGTGTGTATATGAGTGTGTGAGAGAGGAGGGCAGGTGTGGTGGGGGGTGAGAGAGGATTGTGCCCAAAGAAGAACTCAAAGCAGACAAACAGGCACCATTTGATGATGTAAACTCCATATGAAATAACTGTGTGGTGGAAGATACAATATTCACTGGGAGTTTAAATGTATGTTTACATGTAGTAAAATAGAACCAATTTTGACTCGGCTCATTTTATGAAGTTTTAGGTTGTACCACAAAAATTTGTGAGCAATTAGAACTAAACATGACCAGAACTAAACCAGGATCTGGATTAAACCAGAGCAGGATCTTAAGAGAGTGGAAGACTCCAACAATTGCTTCTTTTTTGAGCAGCAGTCGCTGTCTAGTTTTTGTTTTGGTTGGTGTCATAAAAAGATGATTTTGACTGCTGCAGATCATGAAAAACTTGTTATTACAATCTCTGAAGAGATAGTTACTAAGCAACAAATGTATTTGAATTATAATTTTTATTATAAAGATGAGTGATATATTGTCTTCAAGATAACATCTAAATTGTTGTTTGGATGACAGACATACAAGTCCACATTTCCAAGTATATAGTCTGTAACTATCAACACTGCATAAAATGATAAAAATGGAAAAAGAAATACATCCATGTACAGACATTTGATGGATTGCAAAAAACGTTCTTATTTAATCATCATTATCTAATAAACATTATCTGTTTAAAATGATTGACTATTTTTGGCAAAGTTTGACAGTTTGCTTGAAAGATACCAGACCATTTTAAGGCTTCCAGTTTTTCATTTTGTGTTTGATAACCTGGATGTTGTGAACATAGTTGCTGTTGGGTTCCGTAACCTTGTATGTAAAGTGCAGTATATGAGTCACAAGCCCATGAGTTTGCAGCATGCCCGTTTTCATGGTTTCAAACTGTGCCAAAGGTGAGCTTGGCCAGTGCGCGGGGGTTAATTCAGCCACTCTCCTCTCAGTGGTGTCTCGTTGCCCGGCGCTGCCATTATCAGTTGTCTGTAAATCAGCCATGTTTGACGAAGCTGCTCTTTCAACCTGGGATCAATACCAGGTCTTTATCAGGCCAGCACTGGCTAATAAAGCCAAGGCCCCTTATCCGCCATCTGGACCTGAGACACACACACACACACACACACACACACTCACACACACACACACACACACAGACGCACACATGCACAGAGATAACCAGGGCGATAAGACCAGAGAGAAAAACACATTCTGTACCACTAACAACAGCAGACATTTTGGGGTCTTAATCACTTTATTTTGTTCATTGGTGAGGGAGGTATTGTATATGGCACATATATATATTTATAAACTGTTGGAAAGTTACTGAGCAATAAAGAAGGAGTGAGGTTTTATAGGATTCTGTACTGCATTTAGCTCCAAAACAAAGGTCAGATTCTAGGTCTGGGCCAAATTTTTATCACTGTGAGACAATGCCAGTGAGATCATGAGTAGATTCTTGGATACTTTGTATTGGATTTAATATTTTTGGATCACTTTGTATGATCTAAGACAAATATTTTGAGTCCTGTTGTTGCTGCCAAAGCTTTGCTCTTGCCAGTTATGTGCACCACATAGTGTGAAAAATGACTGTGACTTCTCAGAAATGCAACAGAAACAAAGTTCCCTTTTTACACTATCTTTCTGGTAGATCACAGGAAGTCTGATACGATCCATTTGTGCTGATTAGTCAGTGTAACCTGCACTGGTCTCTCATTGTGCTCCTCTATGGACCAAATACATAGATACTGAGCAACCACTTGTTTCTTTTCTATGGGTGATGATTCTGTACAGTAATCTGCAAAATTACCACAAAAATTACACAAAGAGATTCCCTTCTGCCTTTACTGAACACCAAATGCCAGAGTGGGTGGCTGTAGAGATAAAAAAAAAAAAAAAAGCACATGCTAAATGCAGTGTTCAGTATTGGTCTTTAATACTGAAGAACTTGCTTCACTTTTCTTTTTCATAGATTTTGTACCCAGCTATACATTTCTAATTTAAACAATGATACACTTTCTACACACTGCTATTAAAATATACATGTTTGTTATAGCCTAGAGGATAGAGCCTATAGTCTGCCCGTACAGACTGCTCCTGAACTGACCACAGCACAGAGCAGCACTCAGAGGCGACATCTAAAGCGAGGAGAAGAGTTCTGCTGGAGATGGAGGTGAGGGCTGTAGAAGTTGTGAGGTTGTTGGGTGACTTTGCCCGGCAGGTGTGACAGGGGAAGTTCATCTTATCAGATTGATGGAGACTGTCTCGCTGTCGGAGAGGGAGGGGCGAGCGAAGGAGGAGGGGGGGTGCAAGAGGAGGAAGAGGAGGAGGAGGAGAAGGAGGAGGAGGGGGGTGTCCTGGTAGAAAAGTGTCTGTCGACTCCTCCTGATACCTGCCTCCCTGTCTCAGATGATATGGCTGATAATATTGATAATATTAAACGCAATAACTGTGTCTCCAGCTCCCCTCCCGCGCTCCAGCCGCTGCCGGATAAAATCTATGTGCCATTCAATGTGATTTATAGCTGAAAATAATGGCGGTGTTTAGGCGGGGGGAGGGGCCACATGTGTTAGTATGTAGCTGTATGAAAGGTGGACGTGACGTGAAGATGGATGCTGCTTGGGTACGCCTGCGTTGATTTATTCCAAGATGCAGAGGCAGATCCCAATCTCGGGCCAGAGCTGCTACATTAAAAATTGCAGAAAGTGGAGGCGTCACATGGTCACGGGGCATTTATGGCTGGTATCGATTGGGTGTTATCGGTGCGTTATCGGAGCGGGAATGTGAGGGTAAACAGGCCCTTTGTGCACACTGCCGAGGCCTTATCGAGGTGGAGAGAGGAGCAGGTTTGGGGAAGGGGAGAGCGCACCAGGAAGTGGAGAGTATCTGGAGTATTTGGGGCATTTTCAGATTGCCAACGTTTTTAGTCTGAATCAATAATCTCAAATAATCTCAATTTGTCAATATAGAGGCATTGTATAAGCATAACGTCTTGTAATTTTGATTGGATTAAAAAAGGTCGTTTTGCCTCATTTCAGACATGTTTAACGCACAAAGGTTTGAATTCTTCTCTCAAAACAGAAGATGCCTCCACCTTGTGATGTCATGTGGTAATACAGGGAGTGCTCCACTGTGTTATTAAACTTCATACACCTTCACAAGAATCATTTGGATCATTTCAGTCCTGGAACTGCCAATCTCTATTAAGCAAAAGGTTAAAGGTCGCTGTTAAAAACTACCACTACATGACATTACAAGGTTGAACAGAGGTGTGAATGAAACAAAACACTAAAAAAATATATAAACACA
Source organism: Scartelaos histophorus (assembly GCA_000787155.1). Taxonomy (NCBI): domain Eukaryota; kingdom Metazoa; phylum Chordata; class Actinopteri; order Gobiiformes; family Gobiidae; genus Scartelaos; species Scartelaos histophorus. Next base: position 45,427 of record KN498328.1, on the reverse strand, counting down.
AGATTATTTAAGTCAAATTTATGATAGTTTGTGCCAGTCTTTTACGTATAATTTATGGTAATCCAAATTATGCAAAAATGTATTCAGTATTTATTCATAGGTGCTTACTGCTTATAGGTGCCATTTTTTAGTCCTGACAGAAAAGTCTCCGATGTGCATTTTGTTTTGCTTCTGACACAATCTACACAGATATTTATTGCTTTTAATGACATGATAAAAATACATACTATTACTGAGCAATGAGTTCATATGATAAAATTGTGGAATTCCTTTAAGTGCAACCTTGAGTCACGCTGGGGCAGGGCCTGATCGTGATGAAGACAAAGGAAAAGCAAGAGGTAAAGATAGATTTTGTCCTCTGATAGGCCAAGGGGCTGTGCTGTAACTATTAATCTAATCACACTAAATGCGATCCTGCTAATGGGACACTGAGATGAACTGTTCGATTGCAGCCAAAGTTCAGCTCCTTATTTCATACTTATCTATCTTAACTCTACATAAAACCAAGTGCACTTGCTCATAATATTACATTTCTTTCGCTTTATATGTTAAACAATACAGAACTTTTAGGTTTTGCTTAAGTAGGCCTGAAACCATAATTACTATATTGACTTATTGTTCTTTGCACTGGAATGTTTTTGGTTATTTTTTGGATATACGATAAGATTTAAGCTGTAAAATGTTGAAGTAATAACCCCTATTTTGACTCATTACAGATGCAAACTAAGTACTAAAGAAAATCTACTCTTGGGTTATTGTGGCATAAACTAGTTTCAATATTATTGTTTTTATCATCTATATTCATTTCAGAAATATATCACACTTCACAATGTGTTTTTTTCGTGCATGATAGCGGTTAGTTCCAATGAAAGCACCAATGAAAACTTCAGCTCAGTGTCTTGGAATGAAAGAACTTTTATCTTGACACGATCTAGTATTCCTCAAGAAGCATTGCTGTTTGGTGATTGTTTCCGAAAGTAATAAGCATTGTACTGTAAAATATGCATGGTCGGTTTATATGATTATGCCTTATTTGACACCTTTCTCTTGCTTTCTCTGTTATTACCACTTATATTTTTTGCTCTTTGTTATTATAATCTATTGGGATGTGTGAGCTGCTGTGTCCAAGTCATTTCCCTTGCGGATCAATAAAGTTTGTCTCAGTCTAAGGGACGTTATTATAATGATAATCCTTAAAGGAGTTTTCTGGGCAGTGTGTCCAGATGTATAGAGGGCCGCACTGATGCAGTTGGACAGGCACATTGAAGTCTGTGATAACTGAACCAAATCAAAGAGTTTATGGGAGCGAGGGCAGGAGTAGAGTAACCGCAGAGGAGCTTTGATCAGCAGACAGGAACAGGAGCATAGGCCAAGTACAGGTCATATACATTCTGATATGCTTTTTTTCCTCTTGATGAAATTTTATCATGAGAGGAGGACCTGCGTAGTGTGAAAACATAATCTTATTAAGCCTGAAGTTGACAAAAGAAATTCTTGGTTGACTAAAGACCATAAACAAGTGGACTAAGGGAGTAAGTAACAGCGTACGGCTCAAGTTAAAATGAAGCTCACAGAGGCTAGCAGTTATGGGGCGAATTTGGAGCCATATTCAGATTAGGAATTGACAATATAGCGAAATAAAAACACCAGGATAATGTAGAGGAGGTTAAAACGAAAATTTTAAGACCGAAAAAGGCTCACTGCAGCAGTTTCAGAGAGAGGGGTGACAGTTTTTCAATGTAAGGAGTCGATGGAGCCGGAAGTGCCTCCATGCTCACTTCCTATTTTTAACACGGTGACTAGCGGGTTAGCTATGTCCATTTATATATACACATATAAAGAAGAATGTCCAGTCACTCACAAAACCCCAGATAACCCACTCCATGCATTCTTCTTTTTGCAACTAAATGACTGCAGCCCTAATTTCCCATGATTTTTTTAAAGATAAATACATTATTTCCCACAATAAATCACCTAATAGATTTCTCAGGGAAACGCCATCCGCCATCTGAGAGTGAAATCCACTTGTTACGCTATTAGATCAGGAAGAACATTGTCCAATAGAAGTGAATGTAGAAAAAACCACTAAATATCAGAAAAATATAAAATTCCACCCCAATATCAGATCAGTGTCATGAGTTGAAATGTCTCAATTTCATGTTTTATAATCTAATCCTTAATATTTTATGTTTTTTTGACCCAAGCCTTAAAATGTTGTGTCTTGTGTACAGAGCCTCACAGCCAGGACTCGCGGGGCGGTCCTGATGAGGAAGACCAGGCTGACGAACAAGCTCCTATCTCGAGTGACGATGAAGAGGAGGATGAAAGAGAGGAGGTGACAGACGGACAGCAGTGGAGTGGACCAGGTCAGTACTCTGTCTTTTAAATTACAGTTGGTTTTCAATGTATCCTTGCACAAATACTTAATCAGGGCAGGTTCAGGTTTTATTAACATACATGTATTTTATTAATGAGATATAGTTCATTATGGATCGGTGGTTTTCACAGCAGTTCGATTCTGTTCAGTGCCAAGATGACTACATCCAAGCAGAAACAATGGTAGAAATGGATGCATAGTGCTGTAGGAGGGGTGTGATGGAGAGAGCAGAGGAGGAGAAGGTGGATGGATGGAGCTAGGGAAGTGGAGGAGGAGGAGAGGAGGAGGAGGTGGGGGCTCGCCACGATAAGAGAAAAATTCAGACCGGTCAAAGTTTCCTTTTTGCCAATCGTGCTCCTGATAAAGACAGCGCCTGCTCCGGAGCTGATAGAGGGGCTATCTCTCTCCCTTACTCCCCCTCTCCCCTCCCCCGCGCCGACGCTCAATCGCCTGTTAGTTTGTGAAGACCGGAGGAAGGGAAACGACGGAGAGAAAAAAAAAAAAAACAATAAAAAAGCAAGGTCCGTATCAGCTCGGCATCACGGTGCTACCATCAACCAGCCACCACAACAGCAATTAATATAGCTCCAATTACTATTAAAGGGACAGGCCTGGACGGGACGATAATGAACACATCCCCTGGAATTAACACACACAAACACACACAAACACACACACTCTCCCATACACACTCACACACACACATGAGGAGAGAGAGGGAGATGGACATGAAACGTGTGTCGCCTGAAAAACAAACAGCGCATTCCTAATCTCCAGGGATTGTTTAACTCATTGAAGACAGAAGGAAATAAATAACAAAACAAAGCTTGATAAGGCCAGAAATAAATTATAAAATTATAGCAATTCACTTATCTGCTTTTAGCTGCGTGCGCGTTTGTTAAGAGTTTAATACATTTCCAGCCACTGTCATATTCACATCTACAAGGACAAAAGCTACACAAACATTCATGACTTGTTTATTTATTATGAAATTCCAATACTTTGATTAGTTTGTCTTAAAGGTCTGATTTTTACCGTCTTAAAAACAAAACAGGACTTTGCATTTAAAACGTTTGCAGAGGTGCAGAGTTATTTCTCATTTGCCTGACATATTCCTTGCATCCTAATTATTCGTCGCAGTGAGTTTATAAGCACGTTTCACAACTTTTAGAGGCCAGAATAGAGTTTTGCTGTCAACAATTAGCCTGAAAAAAGTGCTTACAATATATCTGTACTGCGGGCAAAACCGATTTTACTTTATTACATGAAAAAAAAACTGTAGTACGTGCCCTTTCATTCATGTGACATAAAGTTTTTGTCTTTTTATAACATGGAGCATAATCAGAATAATCTCACTTACCACTTTCTGTTTATCTCCAGGGAGGAATTCAAATAGTTTTCAGGTTTTTGGCCAGCTATAGTACTTTTTGTACTGTTTTGGGAGGAGTAGTGTCCAATATCTGATTACAAACTGTGCTATTTGACTAGATAGGCCTGTCACGATAACACATTTTGAAGTGTGATATGTTGCAGAAGTAAATTTAGGCAATAAACAATAAAACTGAAACCAAACCATTAAGCAGAATTATCCTTTCTAAACGTACAGTATTATTAAAAACCAAGAAATGCACTTGTTATAAATACAAAATAACTATGTGAGTCACAAAAGTTCACAATTCAACCCTCTACAGCTCATCATAGTACAGAAAAATAACCAAAATGTCCCCACTAATTCAAGGAAAACGTACCCACCACGATAAATATTGACCCCCAAATGTATTTTTCCATCTGTCATGTATTGAACAAGTAGTATTTATTGTGAACCTTCATTGTACAGCATTATTTTTACATTAGGCCTCAGCATCCCTATCTCATCAATGACTTACTGACCTCACTTGCCCTTTAAAGCCATGCGGATGAATCAGTTGTTTTTTTGCTCTTTTTTTACATTTAATCCCCCATAAATTGCTTGAAATGAAGTCATTCCATCATATGACACTTTTAATTTCCATTCCCATTAATGTTGTAACCTTATGATACAAATCTTTCCAATAATTTATTCAACTAAGTCTTTGTGACAGTTGCTATATTGTTCTGACAGACTACGACAACAGAACATTCAAATTCATTTCTGTTAAAGATAATACAATTCATTAGCGTCGGACATGTTTGACACTGGCTGTGAGTCTAATGAGCTGTTTGTCAATTGCAGTAAAGTCCTTAGTCACAGATAATAGTCAGGGTGGCTCTCTTTCTCTTCCTGCTTTTCCAACAGTGGCTCTGAGGCTTCCATTAACACTAGACAACATTCAAATTAAAGAGATAATAAACAGTGCAGGATTAGAGCAGTCTTCCATTGCCAGCCATGTGCGTGCAGTGGCAGAAGCCTATATAGGTGGAGCCCGTTCCTATCAGGGAATACGGTTATAGCTCCTGTTTTAATCTACTGTGTGTCCATAAATGGCTGATATGCAAAATAAATTATGAAAACGGAGAAAAAAATCTTTTGAATGACCTTGCCGGTTGCAGGGTTCAATATTTTCCCCTTCGCTGCTTAAAATTCTTGATATGCAAATGGACGTCAGAGTAATCCCCTGTCATTGGCTGCGCTGGTCCCATATTCTTTCTACTGAACTGAGGACTAATCCATTATCACTATGGGCCTATATGGTTTCTGTAGGAGGAAAGGCAACTGTTTCTGCAGGGGGCAAGAGTTCAGTGTCTCTGTCAGATGGAGAAGGTTAGAGGAAGGAGAAAACTAGCGGTATCCCAGAGTACACCTGTTTCACGGCATACAGCCCTGTCACGCTAACAAATTTTCAAGTGCGATATATTGATTCTGAAAATATCATGATGGACGATAATACTGAAATGAATTTATAACATTTTCACAATAATCTTAAAGGTGCGTTGTGTAACTTCTCTGGTGGAGGGTGGGTGGTCCGTCAAATGCTTGTCTCCATGGAGATTTTATTGCTTTCTGGAATATTTCACAGTATGACATTAAATCTTTCTATCTTAATGGACCAAACCAGACCAAGTTACAGGTCACATCTGAGGAGAGGCAACCATGCTCAGTCAGATTACCTGTTTTCTAGAGATTTTTCAGTTGTAAATCCACCTGTAATTGAATAAATGTAAGTAGAGAGAGCAATGACATATCCTAAAAAACAAGCAGGTGACAGACCAACCAAAAACTTATCTAGTGCCTCTTTAAAGCAGAACAAATCCTTTCTAAGTCAATCATAGGAAACAGAATATGGTCAACAATTTATATATACAGGTGCAATCAATGGAACACTAAAGTAGCAAGTCTAATATCTATAATGTGTCATGTAAGTGAAATATTGGACCATCCACAAATCAAATGTCATCACACCAGGCCTAACACTACAAAAAAAAAAAAAATCCCAAATAGTGTGAAGAAAAGGCTCACGTGATGAATACTGAGCCAGAAATATAATGTTCATCTAGCATATATTGGACCATAAGTCTATATAGTAATTATTGTGACGGGCCATACATTTTGTTATCTTTTTTCACATATTTCGTTTGAGTATCAACCAATTATATAGATATGCAGATATGCACTTGTGACTGGATCTGGCAAATGAGTCGACCCAGCTTGGCCCGGAATATGCAGAACTTGTCTAATTAGTTTACTGTTCCTCTGTCCAAAGAATGCACTCCGATACAGCAAGGAGTCTGATTTTATGATGCTATTTTGGACAATTAAAGGTCTTATATTATGCTAAATTTACTCGTGTGAGATTTAAAGCATGTTATAATGCTGTTAATTTATCAAAAACATACCCGGAGTTTGTGTTTTGCTTGTGTATAAAGTTGAGATATATTTTTTATATATTTTAATTTTTTACATATACAATAATTATGCCTTATTTGCGACCAGTCCCTTGCTATTTTGGCTACTTTGAATTTATTGTTACCATTTATGTTTTTGCTCTTTGTTATTACATTTATTGTGATGTGTGAGCTGCTGTGTCCATTTCCCTTGTGGATCCATAAAGTTTGCTTATGTTATGGTAAAAGTCAGTTTTATCAGTCCACAGTTTGACAGGTGACTCTTAGGCCAAGATGAAATATGAAAACCACCAAAGACCACATCAAAAGTGTGAGGTGTGTGTGTCAGACCGCAGCAATGATCCAAACTGTAAGCTTTTTCACAAACATCTTCCCCTCGAGTGCTCCGCTCAGCCAGCCATGACCAGATGCATCAGGCTGAAAAAAACAAAGCCTTATCATGTGGACAAAGTGATGAGGGCGCACCTTCACCACCCATTCCTCTGGATCTGTGTGTGTGGCTATGCTAATGTAACAGCGCCATCCTCTCCCTTTCCTTAGTCCAAATAAATGAGACACTCTCTGGTGATAATATGCATATAGTGTGTCTTCACGCTCCATTATAATTAACATTGTATGATAACCCAGCAGCCACCCCCATCCTCACACACACACACACACACACACACACACACAGACACTGAAAGGGTAAATAATAATAAACGTTATTACGGCTGCCATTCTAATGCTTTATATGAGCTAATTTGAATAACTCTGGTGGGTAGGATAAGGAGCTGCTGGCCAAGCAGGAAAACCCTGCGCTCCACTGGCTCCCGGGGGTCCAATTGTTCGCCCTGTGTCAGAGGGTGTGGGGAGAAAATTGGGAAGTGATACAGCGTCAAAATCTTATCTCAGTTTATCAAGGAAATTATTCATGCCTATATTGAAATAAAATTCAACATTTTCTATCAGTAATGGCATCTTACATTTAGCAGGATTTATTAGTGTGAGTAAATTGGATTGAATATTTTACTGTATTCAGACTCCTGCCCCACTCTTTTAATGTAAATGGGGCGCACTGAAGTAATATTAGCTGACTAAAATCACGTTGTATCTTTTTGGCTTCACCCCGTAAGAGCCTCCTTTGTGCCAGATGGCCTTTCAGAGCCCTCTCCCTTTATCAAATCTGGTAGATTTTTAAACAGTATATATCTACAATACTTTGAAACTGACATTTTGCTTCACTACTTTTTAAGAAATTAGGGGTATATAGTGACAGTGACAGAAGTCAGGGTCATTATGAAGCAAAGGAGGTTGGACAGTATTTAGAGTGAAAACCTTGACAAAATTTAAGCATGCTTGTTCTTGAATGCCTGGATAATTTTGTTTAAATTTGCATATTTTTATTTTTTGTCTTGTATTTCACAGTTGTATTGCCTGCAGTATTCTTATCCAAACTGATGGTCTTCTGTGTTTTGTATTGTTGTTCGAATTCCTATAATATTGCATTTAGTGAAATCTGACCTCTTAAAGGCCCTGGGACTGGTGCAGCCATTTAGCCTTGGCTATAAACCATAGACTGTATAAAAAAGTGAACTAAGCGAGTGTGACGTCACTCATAGCGTTTAAGCGGCGCTCAAATGAGGCTCGTGATGCTCACGGTTACAGGAGCGAACCTGGCCCCAGGCTCTATGTTATGAATATGATTTTTTTGACTAACAAAATAGCGAAAAAAATTAGGATCATGTAGAGCGGGTTAATAAGAACATTTTAAGACCAAGATGAAGAGAATCACTGCAGCAGGTACAGAGAGAAGAGCAACAAGATCCTAATGTAAGTCAATGGGAGCCAGAGTCAGAAGGAGCCGGAAGAGCCTCCTGTCAGACTTCCTATTTGGCACGCGACGGCTAGCGCGTTAGCTATGTCCATTCATATATACGGTCTATGCTATAAACACTGTGACACCTGCACTAGTATTGCCCCCCATAATATCAAATAAACAATAAATAAATAAATAAACATTTATCATATGCACTTATCTTGGAAATTGTACTACATTGTAATGTGCCTTTTCCTCTGCTGTGCTAATGTCTAATATAAGAAACAGTAAGAAACAGTAGTTCAAAGACTGTGTGTGGAGTGACAGTGAAAGTGGTTTTACTGACGAGCTGAGTTGGAGCAGAGATAATGATGTGGGTGAGGGGGTTTAAGGATCAATAAGAGCTGGAGATGAGGGCTGAGTGATAGTGAAATTACAGGTGAACCGTGGGGGCACTGGGTCACTGATAGAAGGATGAACCAGATTATGTACAAGTGACAGCTGTGGGCCGCACCACTTCACACAGAACCTCTCAACATGAGCTCTCCACTTAATTATAACGTGGTCTATTAGTGCAGCAATGACCTCCTTCTGATCAGAGAGTTGTGTTTTAACTGTAGGCATTGCCAGGATAGCGTTTTTTTTTTCCATTAAAGGGTCTTATAATATACCAAATTGACACTTCTGAGTTTTAAATTGTGTTAGAATGTTGTTACCTCCTCAAAAACATACCAGAGTTGTGTTTTATTTCATTCACACATGTTTGATTTATTGTACATCTCCAAAGCTCAAATTGCTCTGCTCCACCTTGATGTCATCACAAGGTGGAACAAAGTATGTATAGTTTGTGTGTTAAACATGTGTGAATAAAACAAAACACAACCCTAGGTATGTCTGTGATGAGCAAACAACATTATAACAGAGATTAGAAAATAGAGGAATGTGGATGATTAACAGTTTTGGTTGAGCTGCTCATTATAAAATAGATGGTTAGTTCTTTCAAAAAGGATCTGGAGTCGTTTTGACTAGTTTGACATAAAGGTCCAATGTGTCCCAGTCACCCAAAACCCCTGAATGAGCATAAAAATATCCCTGGTGATTAGACACAATAAAGATATTTGGTTTGTAACTGTAACTGTAAGGTCATGGTCAAATGATTATGCTTGGTGGGGATCTCTGTTGTTTTCAGTTCAGCTCTATATGAAACCTGAGATTGTGAAACTGATCAAATGATAAAAACCTATTATTATTGCAGCACATACTGTATAAAGTTACATTTCCGTGTCCGGACTGGGTCATCAATCACACATTTGAGCAGAATTTCCATCTCATGAATGCCTGTAGTTCTTTTCATATCTTCAGCCAGCACACCCCATGTCTCTGAGCAGGACCAGGACAGCCCTTTAAGCTCCTGTCACGACCAGCTGTCAATCAAATGCCCCCTGTATCGTGATTGGTCGTTTCCAAGAAGGAAGTGTAGTTATCTGGCAATGTAAAGTATGGAAAACCTTGTTATGTGAGTTTTACTATATACTCTCATATACAATAATGTTAGGAAAAGGTGTGTTTTGAGTGTTTAGTGAGTCTGAGTTCCTGATGTGAAGGGGGAGAGAGTTCCATAGAGAGGGAGCGGCCATGGCAAAGGCTTTTTATTAGTCTTTAAGTTCTTATATTACACAAAATTTCCTCTTGTGAGCTTTAAGCCATGATAGAATATTGTTATCTCATCAAAAACTTTCAAAAACCATTCACACATGTTTGAGGAACCCTTTATTATTAGTCTGTCTACATCTCCAAAGCTAAAAATGCTCTGTTCCACCTTGTGATGCCATGAAGAGGTAGTTTGCAAGTTGACACAAGAAGGTGGAACAGGATGTTCTCTGTTTGAGAGAAGAACTCTGCCCAAATATGCAGAATTGGTGTGTTCTTCACGTGAATGAAACAAAACACAACCCAAGGTATGTTTTTGATGAGGAAACAAAATGAAAATATATCAGGAAATTCTGTAATTTGGGTTCTTTCTTATATATTTCTAGCACTACAGAAAATAATGCTTATAAATACTAATAATATATATGCAAGACTAGCCATTTCTACGTATTTTGTCATAACTGGGTGCTATAAACTCCAGTTACTGTGTCTTTTGCCAATATTAGCTGCTATAGTGAGTGACAGTGTCCTTCAGTGCTGACCATCCAACCCTCCCTCTGATGATTGATGGAGCTGTAGAAGTAATCTGCACAACATTACCTGTGCTGTGACATCTGCTATCAAACTAAACACCAGCCTGCACTTTGCTATTGACTGTCTCATCAAACACCTCCGGGATACACAATAGGCTTTTTAGGCTTGAGGTTTGGAGTAAGTTCTGGAAAATAGTACTTCTAGAAAATATCATCGTGGTAATATTGTGCTATTGTGATAAAAGTCCTATATCGCACAAAATGCATTCGTCATTTTAGGTTTTTACCTCCTCAAAAACATGCCTGGAGTTGTGTTTCTTTCACATGTTTGAATTATCCTGTTCACATCTCCAAAAGCTCAGATCCTCTGTTTCATCTTTGAGTCGTCATGGAACAGTAGTTTTCTATTTAGCCGCTACCTTTTACCTTTTGTTCAGTAGAGATGGGAAATTCTAAGCTGAAATTATCTACGATTTGAGTGTAGGTGTGTGGAGTTTAAAAAAGCACAGTGGAGGACTTCCTGTTTTAGCACAAGACATCACAAGATTTGCACAAGTGTTTTCTGTTTGAGAGAAGAAAGATGCAGGGTCTGTGTTAAATATGTGTGAATGAAGCAAGAAAACATAACAGCGATCAGAATATAGAGTAATATGGGGCTTTTAATTGTTAGTATGCATAATATGAGCTTAATTCCCAGTTTACTTTTATATTCTCCTTGTGTATAATCCAAATTCCCTCCATGTATTTCAGATATACCTAAGGCCTACTAGTAAATCTGTTAGGACGTGAAAATGCGTTGAAAGAAACCCAACTTTCTTCAACCAACCACGTGCATAAGATAATGTTTGTCCAATTTTGGTCTCCCATCCTTCGCACACATTTAGCCCATGCGTCCTAATATCAGTGCGTTATCATGGCATGTCCCTGTGTGTGTGTCCTCTGCTCTATCTGCTCCTCACAGTTTCCTTCCTGACACAGACAAAGATCCAACGGTGCAGCAGCAGTTCACTGTAGCCCCGGCATCGCTTTGTCAAATGGCTCAGTGCACAGGGGCCTATAGGAACCACCCAACACACGCCGCTCCTCCATCAACTCTGTGATTAACTGTGTAGCCATGGATCAGTGCTTCAGACAGTTAGCTTAATTAATATCAACAACAGTGAATAGCAGCCAGATATGAAGGATTGTTTTTAATAGCAGGCGGATAGTGTTTAGCTTCATAGATAGAGATAGTCACTCCAACATATTAGTGTGCTGTGGTATGTGTTTTTTTTCAGTTGTACATTCATAAACTTTATTGCTTTGGAGTGATACAGCATATTTCAAAACAACCAAAGCGCTTTACAAGGAATTATTTAGCTACGGGGGGTAGACTGACTGAAACAACTCTGCATCATGGCCTGTCATACAAGGCCATGTAGGTGAAGAGTGATGGAACTTAATATATAAATAAACTGTAAATCTGTTAAAGATTCATTAACTTAGCGTTAATTAACTACACCCCTTCCTTACTGTGTCACCTGTCACCCAGCAATCTTATATCTGGTTTTATTGTCATAATTTAGACACAAAAATGACATAATCAGATTTGCTGAAGTGCATTGATCAAGAAAAGGAGGATTCAAACTGCCAACTTTCCCATTAGAATGACTGCTTTAACAGTTTTGCTCTGCTTAATTCTGATTGGACAATTATGAGATTAAGCAGAACCTCTGATTGACCCAAACCATTTAAAGCAATGTTATCAGTGTGTAACTTTTGGCCACGTGTCTGAGTGCATGCGCCGCCGATACACGCCTGATTGAAACGTCCTGTTCTGCAGCAGCCAGAAGGAGTTGTTAAAGCAGACTTGAATTAATGATTGAATTAATTATCAGAGTCACATAGCGTACAATTAATTTAGTGGCTTTGCCTGAGTCTTTTTGCCGCTCCCAGTCTGTGCGCACAGAATGTCAAGAAACAGTTTCTAATTAATTTATGTGTGATTATCAGGGCGAGTTTCTGGAAGGTCTCCACTTTCAATTTGTGACAGCCGTACAGAGAGAGACCGGAGATGGAAGTCTGCCTGTCCAATCACTGTCCACATATCCAAGTGAACAGTGCCTGATGTCAGATAGTTTTGGTATGTTCAAGAGATGTCAAGAACTGAAACTATAATGCTAAATGTTTATTCTGTGGCCTTTACATTACGTTTAATACCAGCCTAAATGATTTTATTCATAATCTAGGGAGTGGAGCTCAATACCACACATTGGACCTAAGCAGTGTAGGTTAACTTCATAACCCCAAGGCATTAGAGGCACAGTCGCAGTGCCAGTTTTAGGTCTTTTGAAGCTTTAAACCCACCTCTAATTTAATAAATGTAAAGTAGAACTGTTTAATATCATACTGTAGAATATTCCAGACAGAGCAATGACATTTCCATAGAAACAAGTGACACCCAACCAAAAAGTTGCATAGAGCACCTTTAATAAAATATGTTTGTGATCACTTCCTATAGAATCAACAAAGTTCTTCAAAAGTCATAAAAAATATATGGCAAATGCTTTTCTGCAGCTATTTCATTTGTGACTCCGCCCTCTGTCTTGAAGATGCACTGCGCAACTTTTCTGGTGGAGGGTTCGCTACCTTTTTATTGCTTTGTCGAGGGGCAAGCAGATTACAGCACCACGCTACAGTTTAGATCTGTGGAGAGGCGCCCCTATTAACAGAAGGAATTGTATTTTTGAGCAATAGAAACACTCATAGTAAATAAATGCTAGATGTATGCGCTAATATCATGGAAGGAAGCTGATCCTCCACCAGAAAAGCTGCTCGGTGCAACTTTTAAAAACGGCCTGTCCTTTATTGAAGTAGACGTTCTTCTAAATGAAAACCAGTGTGTGTGAATGCCAGAGGGAGCAGGCTGGTCCGTTTGTAGTTAGCAGAGTATGGTGTGCGTTTGTCACTTGTTTCAGCTTCACCCTGTCGTCAGAGGAGCCAAGCCAGTGCCTTTAGTTTCCCCTCTTCAATTTATCTTCCTTCGCATATTTGTGAATTTGCATGTTTGCTTCTTGCTCTTTTCTGCCGCTGTATGTATTTTGCAGATAAAAGTTCAGCAGTGCAGTTAAGAGAAATTAGTTGGGTAAACAGTGGTAAATGTCAATGATAAAGTTCTGTTGAAGCTCATCTGATTAGACGGCTCCGCAGGTGTGTTATCTCTCCTGTGCAACAGAGGGTAAAATGGAAATGATTGTGTGGTCCTGAGCACGAGATGCGTATCCCACAAATGTCTATCTGTCGTGAGCGCAGAGCCAGCCGGACTCCCGGGACCCAGGGGTGCAGCTGGGAACATGAGGGAGAGCACAAAGAAAACACAGAAGCACAGGCAGAAGTGCACTTTTATCTGTGCAACAATTTAACAAAGCATGGGACTGGTCATCAATGAGAATAATGTATATTTGAATATGACATGACATTTGCTGTTATTTGTGTTTGGAAGATAAAAATATAGTATGTATGCAGGATGCAAAAAGCTGCAGATATAGATGCAACTAAGAAAATTGTACATGCAGCAGTTAGCCTTGAAGTTAACTTTTGCAAATGTAACTTTTCTAGTGTCTGCCACTTGCTTATCTCTATTATGCCTTTGACTGTGGCATTAAACATGTATTGTTTATTGAATTACAGATACTTATAATAACATGTAGTTTTACTGTGTGCAGGGTCACCTCCCCACAGATTTGACCCGTAACATGGTCTGCTTGTCCCTTTTGAGATAACAAACTGTGGAACATTTGGAACAAAACAATACCAACTTCATGGACACAAGCAGATGAAAGACCCTCCACAAGAAAAGTTACATGGTGCATCTTTAATATGTAAAATGAGGCTGTAACATAAGAAAAGAAAAACATCTCCAGTAAAGAGAAAATCAATTCTTAATACAATATCCATTTATAACTCAGCTAAACATCTGAAATTCAAATGTTGTAATATATTTAACTTAACTCCTGATGCTTATGTGCGTCACTGTAACTGTACACTTCCAAAAAACAATTGTTAACAGGAGCTTCATAAGAATAGAATTGGGTCAGTGTGAATTTTAGTTTTTGGTGGCTAATCTTGCTCCTTTGAGTTTGGTTTGGGACTCTGGTCAGTTGGGACCTGAGTGTGCGGAGGTTTTCCGGGGCCTTTGTGTGGCTGCATTGTTCCCTGTGTTCTCCATGTGGACCACGATACAGAAGAGAACAGGGAGGTGTAGGATTTGTCATTCAGCAGAGGTTAAACCCCACCTATTAGCGTGGGGTCGGAGTTGGCGGCAGATAAAGATTTTCTGTTGTAGGGTGTCAAAAAATCAATGGGCACGCTGTGATGTGCTCATTTGATTTCAACAATAGTCTTTTTAAAATCAATTAGGCCAGATAGAGCTGAGACAGTGTTGGATTACACCTGTGTGTCTTTTCTACCACTCCTCATTGATATCCAATCAGCAGCTGCTCTTCAGGCTTCTGTACACACTTAATTTATGCACTCGGCACTCTGGATTTACATTAACCTTAAGGGGAATGCCTCTGTACTTGGAAAAGATCTGCTATCGGGTAAGTTGTGGGGGAAATTATCACATAAATATAACCTGTGCGCAACTGAGATACTGTTTTTGCTTTATTGTTTATCATCAGTAATGCCACAAAAGTAATTTAAAATTGTGATAAAATTGTAATATAATACTTCTGTGAGTAGTTTTCAGACACCATACTTGCTGTTACTTACTGTTACTGCATTGATTTTGCAGTACTAGCTTTGGGTGCTCATCTCACTATGTGCAAGTTTACAAATGACGAAATAATAATTTGAAACATTTTTGTGGTCTATCATATGTAGACTTGTTATGATGATTACTATAGTCATTTATCATTGAATAAATGACAGGTGGAGCAACAACTTTCATCATGGGGACTTTGTCTTAATAGTTGTGGGAAATCTTTACTTTTTTCTGCAATGTATAAGATTTGAATTGTAGAGGGTCAATTTATGACCTATAATTACACAAATGAATTTCTTAAATGTTGCATTCTGATATTTACTTCTTGCAGGTGGTATTTATTTGCAATATTGTACATTTAGTACTTTTTTGTGAATAATTCTGCTTTATGGTTTAGTTTCAATATTATTGTTTATTTTCTATATTTACTTCAGCAAAATATCACACTCCAAAATTTGTTTTTGTGACAGGCCTAATCATTCTCAAAATTACAAACTTTGTGCATTATGTTTTGTCCCTATTTTGTATTGAGATGGATAGTTCCAACACATTTTTTCCTATATTACTTTACTATACTCTTATTATATCAGTTACTTCCCCAATTTACTCTAACATAAGTTACTTGGACCATAACTTAAGCTCTTGAGTAACACATTTTGAGGTAATACAGTAGTACACTTACTTGAGTAGTTGTTTCCCCTGTTTACTCTTACTACAGTTACTTGTACTTCTTGAATGATTATTTTGAGGTAACAGTACCCCATACTTGTACATTTATGACTATACCCACTTTTACACTGCTGTGATGTGCTCCCTCATACTCATCAGCGGCGGTTAATTGCGTTAGTGCTTTCATTAATGATGGCTGATTGTTTTATTGTGTTGGCTCGTCAAAGAGGCCTGGACGGACCACTGGCTGCTGAAGCGTCTGTATCGATAAGCCTTTGTCTATGTGTTTCTATGTGTGTCAGAGAGCTAAAGAAGTGAGCTGTGTGCATACAGTGAGCCCAGCCTGCTCCATATTGATAACAAGCCTATCCAAAAATACTGCTGTTTTTTGGAGAATGGGATGTCCGTCAGATCCATACGGAGTTCAGAGGGTGTATCTTCAACTGTGCGGCCATTTTGATAAGGTCTTTGCTGCGGTCCGTGCTGGGCAATAGGGTAATTAACAGGATTAGGCGTGTAGCATGTCTGTTATCCCACTGAACACTGTTAACCTGCTGGGATTACCACAAACACTCATTAGCGCAGCCATAGTGATAGCTTCAATCTACCGGTGCTATGAGCAGAACTTAGCCCTGATAGTAAGTGATGCTGCCAGTCCAGTAATTACAGATCACTGCATCATTAGCTTCAATGTGCTAAGGTTAAGCTAATGACACGGGCAGTACAGATTACAGTGTTAGTCATAAATATTGCATGTGCAGAATTTATGGCTTTCTGTTTGTAAGCTTTGTATTAAGTACCACCATTTACCATTGTTTTTACAGCTGCACTATGTAACTTTTTGGTTGAGGGTCCATGACCTGCTTGTCTCTGTGGAGATGTCACTTCTCTCCCTGGATTGGTTCACAATAAGACATTTAACAGCTCTGCCTTACATTTATTCAATTACAGGTGGTTTTATAGCTCAAAAATACCTAGAAAAACTGACATTTTGACTGAGCGGTTTTGCCTCCGCCACAAATCTGACCTGTAATTTTGTCTGGGTTGGTCTTCATGATGATAAAAGTTGAACAATGCACCATTAATTTCTATGGCAAATGAGCTAATGTTTTACTCTGGTTCAAGTAACAGACTAATACGTGTTGAATTTGTTCAAGTGGCCAACTGATGCTTGTTTATAGGTGATATCTTTGTTGGCTCATGGGGTCAAACACTAGCACAATTTCACAACAAGGGTCAGTGGAGCTGGTCAGTCAGATAAGACGGTCATGTGACCTGAATGAGCCAATGGCAGTACAGCAGACTGGACAGTGATGAAGTGAGAAGATAGGGCAGGTCATGATGGTCAATCTCAGGGCTCACAGGATCTTAAGATGAGTTTCTGGTCATAGACTTAAAAATAAGGAGTCATAGGCCCAAAAGATCAGTTATCAAAGTGGCATTTTAAAATCTGCATCCATATATATATATAATGCCAGTAGTGGTATAATGTAGCCTACTGGTTTACTATTAAAGGTATTACTCTTGCAAGCTTTAAGCCATGTTGCAATGTTGTTACATCATCAAAAACATACCTGGAGTTTTATTTTTTTAAATTCCCACATATTATTAGTGTGTCTACATGTCCAAAGCTCAAAACGCTCTGTTCCACCATGTGATGTCACAAAGCTGTAGTTTTAACTACCAGACACCATGTGATGTCACAAAGCTGTAGTTTTATAACTACCAGAAATCATCCAAATGATTCTAGTGAAGGTGTATAGAGTTTAAAAACAGTGAAGCACTTCCTGTATTACCACAGAAGAACTCAGCCTAAATATACAGGATTTGTGCATTGATGAGGAAACAACACTATAACATAGATTAGAAAATGGTGTAATATGGGCCCTTTAAGGTTTAGTTTTCATCCAGCATGTGAAAAACGTTTTTATAGTACCAATTTATTATATATAATCTTTTACTGTTAAACCTTGGAAGTCTAAACATGCAATACATGTGTTCAAGGCTTGTGGTCACTTCACCAGTGGTTCAAACCTCTAAAGGTGAAATGGAGACCCACCTTAAGCCCAGGTCATTTGATCAAACCTTGATCTCCACTTGAGCTTGAGGCCCCGCTCAGCTCCTGTTGCGTCTGGCGCAGTGTCATGATCTCTGTGGACCGAGGACGGAGACTTTTACAGTAACTCAAACCGAACCAAACCTGAGACCCATGACTCCAGTGTCCAATGATACCTGTCATTTTACACGACTCACAATGTCATCACCTGGACATGTTTCTCATTCCTCTAGCACAACATTGAACAACTTTGAATAATGTTTTGGTGCGGCCTGTCACGACAATTACTATATCAACTTGCGCAATACATGAACAGATGGAACAATAACTGGGACTCAATTTTTTATCATAGTTACTTTTTCCTTACACAACTGGGAAAATTTGGGTTACTGTCTGTACTATAATGAGATTTTAGCTGTAGAGTGCTAATTATGAACTTCTATGACTCATTATAGATACAAACTATGTAAATATTTGCATACTGTGTTTATTCAATAATATTGTACATTTAGAACAGGTGATAATTCTTCATGGTTTGTTTTCAATATTATCCTTTATTGTTTATATTACTTCAGCAATATATGATTAAATTTATTATCATGACAGGCCTAGTTTTGAAGATACTTTGGACATGCAACTTCTACTAAAATCTAATACATAATATTCTCATGATCAGATGATCTGATCAGTAGATCTAAAGCAAAGCTAGAAAAGAAGGACTTCTACCTTTATATTTACCTGTCCCAGGTTATGATAAATGTAGACTGAGATAAAGGGTAAAAAATAATAATAATGTATTGGATTGGACATCACCTTTTATATTGTATTTTTCATTCACTCCAAACTTGGTGGCAAGATACTAATGTAGTGACAGATCCCAGGGGTACACTGGAGCTCACCTCAAACACAA
>KN498328.1:0-26066 GCA_000787155.1 Scartelaos histophorus | reverse complement strand
TGGAGAGTGTTAGACAAACACTCTTATCAGGCCCGCCACTTTAGACCGACCCCCTGGAACAGCCGCCTCAGCCACGGACAGCAGGGGAGCGAGAGGAGGGGACGGAGGGGAGGGAGGAGCTGGGGTCTGTGCCCTGGTTTGATCAGACCTGTCATATGGAGGCATCAAGGAGAACCAGGACAATCTGAGAAAGCAACATATACAGTCGTTTGTGGAACTGAACTTGTATGTGACATTCAGGGGTTTGGGTTTTGGGCAGTACTTTAATGCAATTTAATTAAAACTTCAGATTTGATTTTGGTTATTGCTTGTCATTCTCAAAACCACAGTGATACAACACAATATAATGTTTCTTTAATATTTCCATACTAGTACTCACTAGATCACAAGATCACTCCCATCCGCAAACTATTCAAAAATTTTAAAATCCTGTTGTGTCTGGTTCATTTTTGTTTGTTTGTTGTTCTATCTTCTCTCTTCTATCTTTTGTATTGATTAATATCTGGAAATCAATACATGAAATCAAGAATAGATTTCAAATAGATTATATTATGTTAAGTGAAATACAACTTTAATAATATAAGACACTCTAGAGCGGAGTCATTTAATTTATAATCTTATTCATGGTCCTTATTCAAACAGATCTATTCACAGTGTTGGAGCTGCCACGGTATGTTACAGTGCACCATAGTTTGAAGCACTCCACTAAACGGGTATCTCTTTGTTCTCTTCTGGTCAGATGTGTTTAGACTTGTGTAGTTTTGTATAGATGGTCCCGGCTCTATCTGTCCAACCACAGAGTCACACCACAGCCGTCACTGCCATCCGTCTGCACTTATCAATGAGAGGAAGTGGGAAAGTACACAAGCACAACTTTCCTGGGTAAAACTAAAGGCAGGATGGGAGAGTTCTGTGTGAGGTGCGCCCCCTGCTGTTGGTTCTGGGGGTCAGGTCAAATTCAGGCCTTTACAGTGAACCAAAATCAGCATTATTTATAATTTTATAAGCATGAAATAAAGATGAAGGCTTTCACTTACGTTTCTAATGTCTAAATTTCTACTATATTGCCTTAACAGTGAATGAGCACATGCTAAGTGTAAGACTTTTTGACATGGTTGTTTATCTTGTCCCATAGATGAGCTGCAGATGACTGAAGGAGGTGGGGTTTGTTCCATTCTGGCTTGCACTGACCTCTGTCAGGACACAGTGTGGGGGCCCTATCCTGGAACGGTCCAATCGGAGAGCAGCACAGAGAACCAGGAAGCACAGGTAAGAAAGACACTAGTACCATCCTCCTCTACCCCTCTGTGTATTCTGCATGTGTTAATATATGTTAATATGCTGTAATATTGGTTTACTGCTTATACTTTTAGTTACAACCCTGTGTGTTCCTCTATGACCAGCCATCATAGACCTACTTTTACGGCTTTTACTCTGCATGTTTTTGTGGAATTGTGATTGCAAATGTCAGATGTTGGTAGTTGAAATAACTGCTGATATAATGGTGTGTGTGGATGGGAGTGCTCCTTGAGAACAGTGTGTGGGAGCGGATAGTGCTCTGTCATGTGTGCGTCCATCTAATCACATGATAGTGAAGCTGAGAGAGACTTCCTGGCACAAGCCTGTGTGATTGTTTAGTGACTAATATTTTATTATCTCTTACAGACTGTCTGCTTTGTGAATTTTATTTTTTCAAACTACATTTGAAATATAGCAACATATAAAAAAATAATATCTCTATTTTCTTAGTCAGATCAGGTTTGATTTTTGTCTAAATTCACTCTGTACTATGCTTATATTGCCTGTAAGAGCTAACTCAAGCCATCTGCTCTTTAGTGTTCATTCTTCACCGTGATTGGTTAAACCTACCTGTCACTCACTCATGACATGAGCATGACATGAGCATGACAGAGATTGACCAATAGCAGATAAGGGAGGGAAAAAGAGCTTAGAGCTAGAAATGACTGAATGACATTACAACAATGATGATCAAAATAAAAGAATGCAATTTCTATCTGCCATATCACCAAGCTCTACCATCATCTAGAGAAATCTTTTAGGATTATGCAAAAAATCAATTTTTCTACCATGTATAATGTTGTTCCCTTGTCAAAAACACAACTGAAACAGTTTTAGATGTCATCCATGCATGTTTGAGTATTTTAGCGGTCTTTCCTGGGCCCTATTCAAACTCCTAATGTTTAGCTGTAAGATTCTGTGCAATGCTCAGTCTACCTACATCACCCTTGCTCCCACACGACAATTCTCCATAAATATTCAAAAACATGACTCAAAACTGTACAGAGCAACAAATCTGATTAACGTGCAGCACTTTCATTAGTGGAATGCGCGCTGATTGTGTCGTGATATTGCTCTGAAGGGGGGGTGACTCAACACGTGGAGCAAAGAGAGGAGAGACTCAGAGCATTAAAAACAAAAGTGAAACGTATTTTAAATTTTCACTTTTGGCAACATAGTGATCTAAATTTATGTTTGCTGTTAATACCCCATAGAAGTAAAATACGCCTTTTTTAACCGCAGAAAGTCACAAACCAATGAGCTATGGGTGAAGACTTTTTCATTTCAACCGTGGGATTTCCTACTCTATCTCTACTGAACAAAAGGTTAAGGGTAGCTGACAACTGGCACTAATAAAGGATGACTCAATGTGTGAATTGAACAAACTTCAGGTACGTTTTTGATGAGATAACGATTTTCTAACATGGCTAAAAGCTCACTAGAATCCATTTTGTGTAATATCTTTTGTTTAGCAGTGCTACGGAATAGGTCATAACTGGTATATGGCTTTGCTGAGCTAGCCCTGTTGACCCGGTCCACATTTGAACCTTGTGTATCCAGTTTCGCTCTGTTTCCCCTCCTCTCCCTCCTCTCTCTCGCTCCTCTTACCCTCTCTCTCATCTCCCCTCTCTCTCCTGTCCTCCCTCCTCTCCTCCTCTGCCCTCTCCTGTACCCCACTTCTCTCTCTCTCTCTCTTTTCTCCCCCTTTCTCCTCTCCCACTCTCCCCTCTCACTCTCTCCTCTCCCCTGGCCCTCCCCAGACGTCCGCCTGTCTTTTATCTCCACATGGCGCCATCCTCCAGCACAGCAAACCCCAGTGATTGATTCCTGCTTGATAGGCTCTCATTTCGAAGATTCGCTTTATTATCAGTCAGGTTGGGGTGGACTGGGTAGATGTGTGCGCGCGCGGTGTGTACGATCACCTTTTGTCCCTTTTTAGCTGCCCTTTTTGTCCCGTTACTTCCTCTTTCCTTGTATCCTTATGGAAAGCATCTCATCATGACCCATATAAAACCCATTTCTTCTTCCTTCATCCTGGACCCTCCCTGCTCCGTGCTATCGGTTGATGGGGAGTGTGGAGACGGACCTTCACTATCTGCGCCTGATAGAGCCTAATCACATTCCTCTTGTGTTTCTCTCCCTGTCACTACGAAAGACCCTCCTCCCCCTCCTCACCACCCCTCTGTCTGCTGGACCCTCCCTCACTCCGGTCAGCATAGGTCAGGGTTGTCCACTGTATTCTGTCCCAATATGTTTCAATGAAGTTTTCAGAGGAAACTAAGGGCCTCAATTCAACATAAGTTAGAATGAAAGCAATACCGTTATATTTACAATTATAAATGTTTGGTTATTATTGGAAGCAATATACAGCCCAATAATTTGTGTCTATGTTTGTTCTCATATAATTGTGTGCTGTGATAGTAGGAAAGTGTTTTGGTTTTTTCACTTATCATTAGAGGTTCTTTATTACGCCTAATTGACTCTTGTGAGTTTTAAGTCATGTTAGAAAGCTACCTCTTAGAATGTTGTGTTTTGTTTAATTCACACATGTTTGAGTTATCCTTTATTATTAGTCTGTCTACATCTCCAAACCTTAAAATGCTCTATTCCACTTTGTGAGGTCCTGAAGCAGTGGTTTTCACGTTAATAGCTACTTTTTGTAGAGATTCCAGGGCTGAAATTACCTCAATGATTCTAGTGAAGGTGTGTGGAGTTAAAACACAGTGGAACACTTCTTGTATTACCACATGATATCACAAGGTGGAACAGAGTTTTTTTTGTTTGAAAGATTAACTCTTAAGCCTAAATATGCAGGCTCTGCATGTTAAATAAGGAATTTTAAAGGAAAATTAAAGAAAACCCATCTCCATGTATGCTTGTGATGAGGAAACATCATAACATAGATCAGAGAATAGCCTGATATGGGTCTTTTAAATGTATGAATTCATGTTATTGCATTTTACAAAGTTAACATCACTTAAATAGGTTTGATTAGGTTTATTGACAAAAAAACATGGTATGAGCAAACACATTTTTGCATATGCTTTTGCTTTTGTGTAAACTACTTTGTTAGATCAGACATTATTTTTCCCACAGTTCATTCTCCTATTTTATTTCCACCTTCTTTTCCCTTTTCCATTTTAAATCCAGTTTGTGCCTGCTCTTCTATCTGCCTCTCCGTCAGTGGTGATCCGTGCTGGGCTGTGCTGGCCTGAGGCGATGCCCCTGCCTCTGTGGGTGAGATTGGCATGGCCCTCTTAGTGCTCTGCCCCCTCCAGCATCGCCCGGCCTCTCTCAACTTCTCTCTCTGCAAATTTACTTCTTATTTGGCGTGCCCAGATAAGCTATCAGTTAAATACGAGGCCTACCCAGCAACAGGGGCAGGTGGAAATGGAGTCTGCATGTGCATAGGCTCACATGCTTGTGCTAATACTACAGACTGGAGAAGGGTGCAGTGAGTTTATGGTATAAAGAGAAAAGTTAGTGTGTTTACATAGACTTGGGATTTTTGGCATTTTTCATCACAAGGGAATGTTTTTCATGCTTGTGTTAGATCTAATTTACAACACAAAACATGGAAACCTTAACACTGTGGAGAAGACCAGACTGAAAGAGAGGCCTAGACACTGATATATAGCAAAACAAATGTCCATGGAAGGGTGGTGTGTTTTTTATAATATATGACTCAAACACTAAATGTAGATTTAGACTTAAGTGTAGATTTAAGTCTTAAAAAAACATTTTTCAAATGATTGGGGCATTGCTCCATAGAGAATACTGCATAAAGTATTATCATGTGCCTTTATGGACAGTCCTTTGAAATTGGGGTGTGTCAGGAGCAGATGAGCTCCATCCTGCTCTCCCACTGAGTTCCCCTTGGTGTGATTAGACCCGTGCTAACCAGCCTGTGTCATATGGAAATCCTTCCATTTGCATCTGTTGAGAAAGCAGCTCCAAACCATTTATCTATTTAAATATATTCTGTGTGATATGGATGTTGGACTTTACAACAGGCTATAATCATGTTTACTGATGCGCCGATGAGCAGCGCTGGATTCCTCAGGCTTTGTGCTTGAGTGAGCAGCAGGTCTACCTCTGCTAACCTCCCATGGCAACGTCAGCCTCAGTCTGATTGGATCACAGTCAACACATCTGATATTATATCTGCCTGTGTCTGATTGGTACAACTTTAATTAACTGATAGTTAAAGGGCATGTGATGGGGCCAAAGTTTACAGAGGGGCTGTCAAATTTTAGCTTTGATAAATAAAAATGCAACAGACTGATAACCTTTCCTCAACCATCACATATTTCTATAAACAAAATATTCACAGCTCTAATTACTAGTTTGAAGTTTAATCCTACAGTTATAGACCCATTAACATTAATTATATTTATACTCTTGAGTCTTGTTCCAGTGGTGTACTCGTACACAGGTCAATACAAACAATGCAGTTCAGCTGTCAAAATGTGTGCGCTTTTTCTTCAAAACTTAAATGATGATAAAAGACTTGGGTCGAATTAGGGATACACAAGATTAAGAACATCAAACCCTATTCTTTATATATTCATGAAAAGCTGTAACATAGTGAAGTGTATCTCAGAAACTGGAATGTGTTGAGATGGTGGAGCTGTCTTGTGATTGGATCATACAGAATAGATCAGATATTGTATCGGCTGTGCTCTGATAGGATCCTCTTTAATTAACTGATAGTCAAAGGCCATGTGATTGGACAAAGCTGTAGAACTAGTGTCAGATCTTTGAAGAGCATGTGAGATGTTCAGCCTGTTGACTGTCCACATAGGACTGTAGTGGCCTCCCCTCTGCAGCAGCATCCCAGCGCTCCGCACTGTTTCATGGAACAGTCGCCTGGAGGCACGATCCTAGAAGGAGCCGAGTAGGGGAGTTCAAAGCGTTATCACGCACTGAACGTCTTTTCATCATGTTTTAGAAACAAGCGTTCGCACTAATCCCCCAATAATCTCTCCAGGAGAACTGGGCCGATAAGGCGCGCCACCCACGGCTTTTCAAACACTTTTTGGGTAGTGTCTCTTCTCTCTATCTCCCCTGTACCTCCTCACTCACTCCAGTCTCCTGGAAGGACGACTCAAGGTGATCACTGGCTCTGGCTCATCAGCTGTTTGTTTACATCCTGATCATCATCTCCAAATGTTATCTGGTCTCATCAACTGTGTTTTTCTGTCTCCTCCGCCCATCAAATTAGAATGTTAATTAAAACGCTGCTCCTTCAGAAGATGACAAATTGATGATTACACTGAGAGTGGTGACACCTTCAGTGATGCCCCCGAGAAGAGGAACAAACAAGACACAAACACACATGTAAGACGCACCTGAACATTTGGGATCTTTTACCATTGCTGCTGTAAAATATTCCTTTGCTTCAACTCATCACTAAAAAAGGGTTCATAAAACAATGATTTTCAGGGACACTGCTATTCTGTGCAATTGTAAATTTGTATATTTTTTATGGTTTTCTCGCTCAGCTTAATTTTGGTCATGCATATGTGCTGCAGTTGTACGGAGGCTTGCTTGATGGGCAAGTTCCCTCAACCATAACCCTGTTGGACCCAGGACAGTCTAAAGCTGATCCAATCTACACCTCAACAGAGGCCAACTCTCTTGCGCCACCTGAATCTAAACTTGTCCAGATTATGACAAGTGCAGTGCATCTGTCAGCTGTCAGTTCTGTCCAGCTTAAAGAGAGAAAGAGAAGGGAACCAGCCTCCATAGATTAATACTGATAGACAGAAATCCATCTGAGAGAGACGGGGAACAATGGAAGTGGCGGGGGAGAGAAGTCGGGGGTGTTGATCAGTCTGGTATCTCCGTTACAGTGTCGTCAGTGAGGCTTCAGCAGTATGCAAGCAGGAGCTGTGGAGAGTACGGCCCTATCTCAGACTCTGATCGGCAGCAGTTCAGGAGGCGCTTTCCAAGAGTGCCTCATATTCACATGTCTTATCACGGCCCCGGTTTAAGTATCACCCCACTCTATACTTTTACATGAGATTTGCATGCAGCGCATCCACCTGCCTCTGTGGATTATAGGGACACAGGCTGATGAGGGAACATGGATATATTGGTCATTAGTTTATCATTTATTTGTTGTTCTAATCGTTCGTGGAAACATGGTTATGTGTTTTTTGCAATTATATTCTGACTGAATTTCACTTGTAGTATTGACATTAAAATGTAATATTGAATTGAAAGTAAATTATGTATTTATTTATATTTTAATGGCATTGTAATGTCCATAGGAGAGAGAGATATTTGTATTAAAAGTTATGCTAAGCAGGTTGGGTAATAAGGTAAAAAAATTAAATCATGATTTTCTTAAAGCTTGATTATTATTTCAATTACATGCCACTCATTCAGAGCCTGAGCAATAGGAGACTGGAGCTGCATTAAATAGAGAATTACTGAGCTACAATCTGTCAATATCACCAACATTTCACATTGTCAACAAGGTGACAAGCCCTATGCCAAATGTGCATGACCACATTAGGAGTGAAATAGTTTTCTCAGCGTGAACCAAACCAAAAGTAAAATGATGTGATGTTATTCTGTTTAATTCATGTGCGGACTGAAATACTCCTTGCACACACACCTGTGGAGATCCAAGTCTTCCGGCCTCAGTCCCCCCTGTCCGGTCAGGTGTGGGGGCAGGGGTGCGGGTGCTGAGGTGTGGGTGCGGCCCGGGTCTTTCCCTGGTTGTGCGGATGATAGTGCTGATGATAGCTGTACCTCGTGAGCCCGGTGCCCTCGGTAGTAGCCTGCTGCGTGCCTCTGTGGGAGATGTGTGTGCAGCGTGAGTCCGGCGGATGAGAACAGGCTCTGATCTTATCTTCCTTCCTTTTCTTCTTTGTATTTTTGGAGGATTCGCACAGTGACCTCTTTGTTTGGGACAGTGCACCCCCTGCGTCGGGAAAGAACCCATTTCCTGTAGTCAGAGACGGAGTGGCAGACAGAGAAAAGACATTTGAAAGGCCGAGAGGAGGGGAGATGGTGGGCAGTGGAAACCTAAGGACTTTGCAAAATATATTATGACATCAATGTGGTGTACCTTCAACCTATCATTGCCCCCTATAAGAAATAAACAAATGTAAAAGTTGCATTGGAATTTGAGTCATAGAAAGGAAGTATTTTCTGGCAGACAGTGAAAGAGGAGAGGTGGAGACTGAGTGGATGGGGTGAGGGATTGCATGAGAGCACAGAGGTAGTTGTAAAGGTCATCAAAGGGACACTGGCTTGGGCATCAAAAACAGTGACTACATGTTATTAACTAGTATTGATAAAATTGTATTTTTTCCTGCCAGCTGTTTTCTGTAGTTGTTTTCATTTATGCTACTGATTTATATCAAATGAACCTCCCTGAACCAAATTTATCCAAGCATCGGACTGAAAGACAACCCCGGTCACTGAATAAGTCTAATTTCTAGCATTAAATGTCCTATATTATATTATTATAAATAGATTTTTGTGAGCTGTATATCATAATAATGTTGTTACCTTCACCTGGAGTAGTTTTTGTTTCAGCCAGATGTTTGAGTAACCCTATGTTATTAATCTGTCTGCATCTCTAAAGATCAAAATGCTCTTGTGATGTCAGGAAGTGGTAAAGTTTCTCATCAAAGTTTTAACATTTCTTCAGTAGAGATTGGCAATTCCAGGGCTGAAGATGTCCAAATTTTAGTAATGTATATACAGAAATAAATCAATTTAAAAAACACAAAAACTGTAGAGCACTTCCTGCATTACCAGATGACATCACAAGGTGGACCAGAGTCTATTCTGTTTGAGAGAAGAACTAAGCCTAAACATGTATGATTTGTGTATTAAATGAGTGAATGAGGAAACAACATTATAACAGAGATCAGAAAAGAAAATTAATATAGAATGTATTTTTTTTTTACATCTAATATGACACCATGACCCATTCATCAATGAAACTGAAGTGCACAGCTTGTGGCACAGTGGTGAACTATTGCCTCATAGTGAAAAGGTCGTGGGTTCAGGTCTTTCTGTTTGAGTTTGCATTCTCTGAGTAAACAGGTACAGTGGGGCCTGGATTCTGGTCATCCTTTGTTGCCCCCTGTTGATGTATCTGTAATAATTTGCATGTTCGGTTATTCTCCAGTGACCACAGTCCGTTAACAGCTGTGGACAACTGTTAATCTTCCATCTGATACTGGGGCGTGGTGCTGGAGAGAAGCAATGTGTTTTATATGCTTAATGGTTAAAAGGACCCACTGTGGGGTTAGAGCAGGGTCACTCCAGGTAAAATGTTCCCTTTTACCCTCTCCCGCTCCTCATCA
Organism: Scartelaos histophorus; assembly: GCA_000787155.1. Taxonomy (NCBI): domain Eukaryota; kingdom Metazoa; phylum Chordata; class Actinopteri; order Gobiiformes; family Gobiidae; genus Scartelaos; species Scartelaos histophorus. The sequence goes on along the minus strand of KN498328.1, from coordinate 16,434 downwards.
CTGCGGTTTTACGCGAGGTAGATAGAGACAGGAGCTAAAACTGATCTGCAAGAAAATGAAGAAATGAAATCAGCATCATTTGCATTAAGTTTTATCAGTGGAGGAGGAGGGTGTTTTCAGGCCTGATAAGGAGCGGGTGTCACGGGCTGAGCTGGAGGTAGAGGTGGGGGTGCAGCCAGGACTCATCATAGGAAGGGACCATTTACTGTAATAAGAATATGCTGAATATACACGAAGAACCACTGTAAAAGGAATACGTTACTGTACACTCATATCTAATTTAGCTAATATATAATAGCGATTTCTTATCTTTATTTTTATTGTGAAATGCATTTTGGTGGTTTCAGCTGGTTTAAACAGTTTCTTGGTTTAGTTCTGCTGTGCTCCAAGGTTCTTGTGGTGTGGTAAAGCAACACTGTCTAACATTTTCACCACCTTTGTCTCCATATGTTTGCTTTACTTGTATTATTTCACAGTGTGGCATTAAACATCTGTTCTCATCAAGATAAGCAGGTGGCACAATCAGGTCAAGTTACAGGTCAGATCTGGGAAAAGGCAGGTATTTTTGAGTCATAAAATCAAAATTAAATAAATGCTAGTTATACATGTTTGATGCCATGCTGTACAACATTTTAGGAAATTAAAAAAAAAAATCAAAAACCTAAATGGGAAATGAATATGTCCACCAGCGCAACCTAGGATAATAATCTGTACTTATAATACAGATTGAGGCAAGACATGGCGTTTAGAATCAATAAAGACTGGTTTAAAATTGCTTCTCAAATATATGTATTAAATAAAGCAGGTCTATGTGGAGCGTTGAGTCCAGAGGGTGGTCATTCAGAATGAGGGAGAGGAGCGAGGGGAAGGGAAAGGGGGGCTAATATCAGTCCAAATAATTAGATGTGCTATCGTGAGCGGCAGCAGTGCGGGATCAGGCAGATTAAAGGCGGACTGCTTAATATTCATGAGGTCCGGACCAGAGCTTAGACTTCCTCACTCTCTCCTCACGTTTATGGAGATTAAAGCAGCTCTCAGGCCAGACAGAGGAATGACGGAGAGGATAGACATAAGTACACATGTTGAAAAATCTTACTTAAACATGTGCTATGGACTAATGTAAAGGAATTTAGATGTTTGATAGTCATAGTGAACTTTATGTCTGATATATTATTATTATTTTATTATTATCTTGTTATTTCTGTTGTCTAGTGAATACTGAATACCTTCATTAAAATATATTTGCATGGTCCAATCAAAGTACTGTATTCAGAATATACTTGGAGTACTTCACATTGTCATGATAAACACTATATGAACTTCAATATACAGTATGGCAGATGGAACAATATGTTTTGGGGCCAGTATATTTATTGTGTGTACTTTTTCTTTGTACTAGTGGAGAAATTTTTGTTATTTTTCTTTGTTACTATTAGATTTGAGCTGTAGAGGGCTGTAAATAACTTGTATGACTAATTATAGATACAAAATCACAACTAAAGTGATTCATTCCGCGGTGTATTGAGTGCAGTTTATGTTTTTTTTTATATATTATGCGTTTAGAATTGTTTTCTTTTTAGGAGAAATTCTACTGTAGGGTTATTGTCAGTATCATAAATTCATTTCAGTATGTCTAAATTGTGTTATCCTGATGGGCCTGTTAATATTATAATATAATGTAAAATGCAACATATGGACTGAAATACCTTATTATAACACTTATTATATTTATTTACTTATTTTTACTATACTCTTCAATACCATCATTGCAGTATCCTTGATATGTATATTCTATGCATGTATTTAGTTAGCTAACGTTGGATATGTCTGATTAAAACCATTAAGATAGGTCTGTGCTCAGTTTGAACACATCTAGGACCATTAATATTTGAAAAAGGATTGAAATATTAACTTAGACTTTTAGAATCTTATGCATTTAAGAAAAAAAAAACTATAGACATTGTACGATTCTACCATAAATTACATTAAATTGTGCAGTTCTATCCAAAGCCGACTAAACAAAGCCATCTTGTGCAATAGCCATCACAGAGGCCTACTAGGGGGAGGGAGGCCTAGCTGAGAGCAGATCATCTTCTGAAATGCCTTCATTGTGGTCCACATAGTGCAGTGGCCGTGCTCCTCTGGTTGTGTGTCTGGGCACGTCCTGGCCTGACTGCTGCTGGCCGGTTGGAGTGGATGAGATTGGCAGTGGACCAACCGCAGCAGTGAAAAGGGGTTTTGATAGCGTTTGGTTTCCTCGTGGGGGTCCTTAACTGCACAGCACATCTCTGGCATCTGCGTCCTCCTCTGGCCCGCTTAATTACACACTGTCACAGGTGAGAGCCGGACCACACTATCTGCTTACAAAACAGACACTTTGTATGAGAAGCCACCACGGTTAAATGCTGCATTTACAGGTGCAGTTTAATATATCATTTTGGGGATGGACCTTGGCTTGGGAAGTGTGACTAAAATGTATCAAGACTTTTTTTCCTTCTTTTTTTCTATAAAATTAAAATATATAGTTCACTTAATTAAACAAATAGCAAAACATATCAGGAATACTGTTAAAAAGTGCACTAACTTTTCGATTAGGAGTTGGTCACCATCATCTTTATCTTGATACGTCATTTCTTTGCTTTAAATGTTCCACAGTATGACATTAAACTGATCTAACTTGCATTTATTCAATTAAAAGTTGACTTATTGCTCGAAAAATACCTAGAAAAACAGGCATTCTAACAGTACGTCTCCACAGATCTGACCAGTAACTTAACAACAGAGGTTTAATGCAGTAATGTGTGAAAGCAAGTGGCAGTTACACAAAAGTTACACAATGCACCTTTAATTCTCATCTTGATTTTGGAAAAAAATAATCAACTTCTAAATCAAATCTCATGGCACCCACACCTCTTTTTTATACTGAAACTTGCTGAAATATGCTGAACTTTTTCAACAAAAGTATTTTAAAGGAGTCTTGTGTTTATATTTCCTTGAGTGTGATGTGCACTGAGAGCCTTTGATACTGCCTTCCTCTTGTGCTTGTCTTGTGCAGAGTTTTCCCATTGCCCTATCATGGCGAATTCCAGAGCTGCTGCGGCCTTGATGAATTAGCCTGAAACAAATTAGCGGTACTTACAGCTCAGACGGCTCCAGCGTCGAGTTACAAATTAAAACAAAAGCAGCAGCGGTATCTCAACATCAGTGCAAGTTCCCCATGAAATCCAATCCGGTCTGCCTCAATCTCCGCACCAGCACTGTCTCTGTCCTCTCTTCCCACTGTCTTCAAGCCAAACACACTGGATCCTTGGCACGTGTTTCAAGTCTGTATCAGGCAAATGAATGACAGCTCACATCTTTCACTCAGCGATTGTTCAAACACTTCAATCAGTGTCCATCTGAAGTGGAGCTGCCATGATCAGACACTGAATATCGTAGATTTTGAGCAGGAATTAATATTACATTGGTGGTGTTAAGTACTTTAATCTTGTTGATTCCATAGGTAAAGGCTACTACAAGTCACTAGCTGTCAAGTTTGAAGTCATGTGCTGTGGAGATGCTTCCTCCTAGTGGACATTTTGTAGAACTACCCCCTCACAGTACACCCTCCATTAATTCATTCAAGTATTTCAATCACATACAGTATAACACTTTCTATTTGTTTGGTATCCTAATGGGATATTTGATGTATAGTCTGACACATGCCAACAAACTGCAATGTTTGTTTAATGAGAATCACAAAATACAAAAATCAAATGTCTTAATTTTTATGCAGTTGAGACAGTGCGATAAAAGTTGGTAATACTTACACTTATTAAGGTAACGCTACACTTAATACATTTCATTGTTCTGAACAAGTAGTTTATTAAGAATGATTCCAGCGTAGTTACTACGTTAAATACTCTTTACTGATCCTGAATCATTCTTTATAAACTATTGGTTCATTATGAATTAAGAAATACATCTTAGTTTTTTTTTTAATAAAGTGTAACCTAAAATGTTTTCTTTACTGAGAATTGTTCAAAGCTTACTTTTGGAACGCCAGGGTTAGAATAAAAAATATATACAGCTACCCTTTATACAGTGTCTGACTCAAATAAATAATAACAGAGTTCTTGAAATATAAATAGTTAGGAACCACAAGCATAACGATGATAACATTTGATTATCATATGCCATATCTCATCCCAGTGGTCAGTGTGTGTTTCTGGATTCTCTTTTAAACTCTGCGTCTCATACCTTCACAGATGGAGTCAGGGCTTTGTGCTATATCCTAGTGGATCTCATTATGGCCGTGGGTGAATAGCGTTCATCAGATCTCCCCTCTCACTCTCTTCATGGACTGCTTTCATCCCTTCTTTCTGCTTTTTTTCTCCTTCATTGTTTGGCCCATGCTCCCCTCATTTTCTCATTTCCTCTCTGGGCTCTGATCACCCTCCACTCTCTGCCAGTCTCTTTATACAAGAGCTGACCACTGGACACATTCTGGCCAGCAGTGTTTCCAATTGACAGCAATTAATACATGCTTCTCTGTGATTATCTACTTGTCTGCGAGCATAGCAATGTAGTTGTTCAATATGACAATGGTCTTGATTTCATTAAAGTTCAGTGATCTGGTGGTAGTAGAGTTATTTGTAGAGAAATTGTTTTTATTGTGCTGGCGAGATGCATAAAAATGACATTGTGTGTCAGGAGCCCTATTCATATCTACAAATGTATGAAAATACAACACCAGTATGACTATTTACAAGTTTGGGTAAAAGCAATTGTTATATACTGCAGGTGACAATTATATATTGTATTTTAAAACTGTGCTGTCTTAAAACTATGTCTGTGAAAGTATGTTTCATCAAAATCAGTGCTCGTTCAATTACTATTTACATCCCACTAAATCTTTTGTGTGTGTTTTTGTGTCTAGGGCCCTACAGTGACCATGGCGTGTGAGGATTCTGACTGTTGGATCACCAGACTCCCTTTAACTGCTGATGCCCCATCTGCAAACTGCACTGTCTACAGTCAAGGTAACAGGATTTTGCATTGTGAAATTTGTGGAAATGTTTTTGTGCTTTTAATTGTTTGTTATGAACTTAAAATGTGTATCTGACCTTATGACTTCATTTGTTGTGTGCAGGTAAACAGTTGTTCTGTAAGTTGACCAGGGACCTGGTGGCAGGTGAGAGTCTGGTGGCGTTGCTGTCTGGTCGTCCCACCTCCTCCTCAGACCCTCAGGAGCAGCTGTCTCCTCCCCTGAGCCTGGTCACTCACAAGCAGCAGCCTGTGGTCAAGGAGGAGCCTGTTTACCCTGCTGCACTTCACTCAGACATCCAGCTCCTCCCTCAGCAGGCCGGCATGGCGGCCATTTTGGCCACCGCTGTTGTTAATAGTGAGTTTGTAGTTTATTGCTTATTTTGTTATGATGCTATAAAAAGGTCAAGCAGCTACCAAAAAGTGTTGTAATAATCCTTTTGACCACATGAGGGTACTGCAGGGCTCCAAATCCACCAACCCTTTTTGTGTGACCTCTTATATTTTGTCTGCTGTTTATTTATATAACATTAAGCTACTGAATTAAACGAAACCCATACATTCTAACATTTAAAACATTTTTAAGGATATGGTAAAATGTGTTTAACGTGGCTTTAACTTAGTAATTGACTGAAAAACAATAGCATTGTAAGATTGTTTCTAATGCTGGTGTTGTGCTCTCAGAGGACATCTTTCCCTGTAAAGACTGTGGGATCTGGTACCGTAGTGAGAGGAACCTCCAGGCACATCTTATGTACTACTGTGCCAGCCGTCAGAAGCAGCCGGCTGCTGCCATCTCTCCTCCACAGGAAAAACCAAAGGAGCCCTACCCCAATGAACGTATCTGCCCCTTCCCACAGTGTAACAAGAGCTGCCCCAGCGCTAGCTCTCTAGAAATCCATATGCGCACACACAGTGGTGAGAACTCTATTAAACTTCTTAATACTGTTTTATTGTCTTGTAGATTCAGTTAGTTTTGCCTCAAACCGTAATGTAATCTGCCTCATAGTTATTACATTACACACATTACATTGTCAGCCCAGTGTTGTACAATGCAGCTGTGAAATGCTGATAAATATGAATTTCTATCAATAATAATGTAATCAGAAGTTGTTGATAATTAAAATCAAGTTATGTATTAAAATCCTTTTCTGTGTCTTTACAGGTGAACGCCCATTTGTCTGTCTCATCTGTCTGTCTGCCTTCACCACAAAAGCAAACTGTGAGCGCCACCTAAAGGTCCATACTGACACTGTGAATGGAGTGTGTCTGGGCTGTGGCTTTGTCTCCACCACCAGAGACATCCTGTACAGCCACCTGGTCACCAGCCACATGGTGTGCCAGCCAGGGTCCCGCAGTGAGGTCTACTCCCCAGGACCAGGCCTGCCTAAGTTACCTTTATCCATTGGTAAATAATATGACCTGTGTTTATTAGACGTTCTGTGTGTTTTTTGTCATGGTACTCATAGAAAATGCCTTGTTTTTCCTTTAGGACTAAGTCCAGGAGACTCGGGGGTGGTATTGAAGTGCCAGGTTTGTGGACATAACTCAGACTCCCCCTCCCAACTCCAGCAGCATGTCCGCACCCATCTGGAAGTGCGGGTCCCTACTGAGAGAAGCCCTACGCCACGCCAGAGCACTCCATCTTCAGATCATGCACAACCTCATGTGTCTCCCAAAGAGAGGGAGCCCCTGGCCTGTGTCCCAAAGCCTGATTCATCGAGTCCTGGAGCAAATGGGAGTGCTGCTACAACCCCAGTTTCTGAAGCAGCCGCCAGCCTTCGAATCAAAGAGGAGCCCCAGTCGGACACAGAGGACCAGCACATGGAGGTGCGAGAAGACGGAGAGGTGTCAGGGGCAGAGCAGACGGAGGAATCCAGGCAAGAAACAAAGCAACGAGATTTATCAAACTCCTCAAGTTCTCCTAAAAGTCCAGCCACCACCGTGAAGGCAGAACCGACCAGCCCAACCCCTGGTTCAAGCCCTGCACATGTCGGAGGAGCTGCATCAGTTCTTCCTGGGGGAGCCCTGTTTCTGCCCCAGTACATGTTCAACCCAGAGGCAGCCATTTTACCACAGGCCTCAGAGATCCTGGCCAAGATGTCAGAGATGGTCCATAGTCGTATCAAACAAGGCCAGGCTCTGCCTCCCAACAGTCCCACTGCATTCTTCCCTACTGGACCTACTGCCCCCACAGCATCTGCAACCCCCCCTCTTAAAGGTGCTACCTGCTTTGAGTGTGACATCACCTTTAACAACATCAATAACTACTATGCACATAAGAGACTGTACTGCTCTGGACGGCACCAAGCAGAGCCCAGCACAGCTCCTACTAGTGTGCCTTCTGTAGGAGTGACCACTTCTCCACAAGGGGGCACCACAAGCAGAGAAGCCTCTGCCTCTCCCACACACTCTGACCCCGCTGCAGGGAGTGGAGCAGAGAGCAGACACAGAGTGGAGGTCAAGCCTGATACTCCAGTGGGAAGGGAGGGTGTAACCTCCTCTCCTGAGGCAGAGGGAGGCAGTGGGGGCGCAGGAGGGGGTAGAGCCAGTGAGGGCAGCCAGAGTCCTGCCAGTGGATCTGCAGAAGACCAAGAGGATGATCCCAACCGGACCTTCTGTGTGGCCTGCAACATTCGCTTCAGTCGCCACGAGAACTACACTGTTCACAAGCGCTTCTACTGTGCATCCCGCCATGACCCCTCCAACCAGCGTTCTGGGCACATGGCCAAGGGCAATGCTTTCATGCCTCAACCCATCCGCACTCGCAAGAGGAAGAAGATGTACGAGATCCACATGGCCCGCACCCAGGCCCTGGCTGCTGCTGCTGCCGCTGCCACTGCTGCCTCCTCTGCTGCAGCCTCAGCCCCATCACCCTCAGTGCTGGGACTCCCACTACAGCTGGAGGGCTCTCCCAATGGGACAGAAGCGTCCAGTCCAGAGGGGGATGGCCCCATAGACCTGAGCAAAAGACCTCGACGGACAGAGGTGAGCCAACACAGCAGCAGCCTTCTCCCTGCTTTGCCCCTCTCAGACTATCACAAGTGCACTGCCTGCAGCATCAGCTTCAACAGTATCGAAAACTATTTGGCCCATAAGACCTACTACTGTCCGGCCACCTCCCTGCAGGCCCAGACACTGGAACAGCTCCACCGGCTCAAAAGATCAGCCTCCTCTTCTCCTAAGAGCAGGTCTGTCGAGCGGTCAGAGCTCCTGCACAATGCTGAGGCTAAGATTTCCCCCTCAGAGAGACTGAATCAGGCTTGTGTTTCATCACCCAGTGCTTACCCCTCTGCCATCTCTCCTGCTGATGCCCCCTCTCGTAGCTCCCCCAAAGGGACAGGGGCCTGTTCCCCAGTAGCTTGCCCATACTGCCCCAACAGGCAACTCACTGGAGATCTCATGGAGCACTTCCGGAGTGTCCATGGATTGGTGGTGAAAGTCAAGTCCCCCAGAGACATGAGCCCCTGCACCAGTCCTATGGATGAGGCTGGTACCTCTCCCTGTGAGCCCTCAGGGGGACCAAGGCTCTCGCGGCTCCGCAGAGACAGTGTGAATGGACAGGCAGCAGGTGGGACGGGGTCCCCTCTGTTAAACGGAGCGCCCTCTGCTGACGGCTCACACTCACCTGGATCACCTCAGCCTCTGTCTCCTCCCAGAGCCTCTTCTCTGACTGTGTCCCCGCTCCCGGAGGTGAAGAAGGAGTCCCACACAGCGGATGAAGCCTGCTCCCCTGTGCCTGCTCCTAAAACCCAGGTGATCTCTTCGCTTCAGAACGGAAATACACGCTTTTGTCGCTTGTGTAACATCAAGTTCAGCAGCCTGTCCACTTTTATAGCTCATAAGAAGTACTACTGCTCTTCTCACAGTGCAGAACATGTCAAATGAGCAGAGTTCTGAGCTTCTCCAGTACAAACCCTAGTATGCTCTTGTTTCAGCTGCAGAGTGCCAGCCCCTCACAAGTGTCTAAAGGACTTTGGCTGACATGTCAAGAGTGACCTTTACTGACTGTTACTCACCTGGACGGGCAGATGTCCAGCTGCAGCCAGGTGGTGTTACTCGAAACAGAAACTGCTGCAGCGCCTCCTATGGGTCAAAGTTAGTAGTAAACAAAGAGCTGATTGATGCTACCTGCACACAGTTGTGCGCCCGTCCCCTAGATCACTGTCTTTATTCTGGTCTCCTAAGTCCTTTAGTTACACCAAGCGCTACAGTGCTGCCCAGTCTTATAAAGTATTCAGTCCAAAAGAGCCTAAATGACTGAATTGACTTAGTTAAGAGTGAATTCTGCATACGCTCTTGGCAGGTTGTACCGCTTAGTGAAAGTTTGGGCTTTACTGACCTCTCATAGACCTCACATTCTGTTGCATTATGGGACGTTAAAAGATTGACTCTTCACTTTCTGCTGTTTGCCAGGTAAACACGTGTGATAATGATTAGATTGTGACTGAAAATGGCATTTCTAACTGAAAGAAGTTCTAATGATGCTCTTTGTACTCGAGGACAGAAGGGAGCACTCATTTTGTTGCGTGGATAAGACTTGATTATTGTTGATGATTTTAATATATGTGCATAGTGTATCATGTCCAAGAAAAGAATTCTATTAAGCTTTTGGTTTCAACACTGGCTCTTTCTGCTAACTAGAAAAGTGTTTTAGCTCAAAACAACCCGTGAATATCACAATGTTACCAATTACTGAAGGATAATGCTTTTCTTTCATTTATACACAATTCTCTTTCAAAACTAGGGAGAAAAATGTGAACTATTTATCTAGTCCTCACTGATTTCATGTCAACAGAAACTACCTACCGAGTGTCTAAGAGTATTTGTATTTGATTTGTATATTTTTCATACTGTTGAAGGAACTGTTGTAGTGTATTTTATAAGTGTAGATATGTAATATCTTCTCACGGTAATCACTGGGATCACACTGAACTTGAGCACATTTTGTCCATTTTGTCCTCTTTTTTTTTTTTAAATCCGATGTGCAGCCTCCCACACCTCTCACACAGAGGACCTTGAGCTCCTCCGATTTTGTTGCTTTGACATCAGCGTATAACCTCCCTGTGCTGCAAACTTTTCTAATGTGGCATTTGCAAGAATCCAGGAAAAAACAGACTAAACAAAACAAAAAACATATTTATTTTACTGGTTGAGAAGATGATACAATTAAGGTTAAAGACTGAGAGCATTTTCAACACTTTTAACAAAAAGCACAGTATTGTCTGTTACATAACCACAAATTACACATTTTACTTGCCCATTATATTGCATGAGTTATTATCCATTAGCAAATCATCTTTCTTTCTTTTGACTTTTTCCTTGTGTGATCCAGAAAATCACAGTAATTTGGACTTGTTTAAACACCAGGTGGTTTTCTTTATGCAACCCTCAGCTTGGGACCAGCTCATTGTTAGTGACTTTATATATTGATTTGTTGTAGTGTATTTTCATAATGGCTACGGCGCTGAAATATCACACATTTTAGCATCATTTGGGAGATCCTGTCACTGGCCTTGAGTGTACAAAACTCTAGGCAGATTGTCTGACCATCTGCACTGGCATCACTTCTCTATACAATATGAAGCATTTGCATAAGTCTATTTATTTCTTGTCATGCTGTTTATCACTGGACAAATGTCGTCTGGCCCTTTGTTGTCAGATGGTTTAGTGGTGAAGCTGCAACTAACATACACAGCAATGATGTTGAGTGTTACCATGTCCACTGTAACCAAAATCTTTTCATCCTCATAAGATTCTTGTAAATGTTGCACTGAAAATACAATTTTAGTGATTGTTCAGAGAGGGTTGTCCAGCTGTGTAGCCTTACAATAATCAGCTTTCACCATGAGCTTTGTACCTGAGTTCTCTCTCTCCTTTGACACCCACGACTACCTTTTATCACACAAAGAAAAAATTTTTGTTGCTCATAATTATTCGACAAATCTTTGAAAAGCTCTGTGACGTCTTTTTGTATTTTTCACAAGTTTCTAATTTCCTATTTCACTCCGCACAATAATGGTCTGTGGAGGTATACACTCTTAGAGGTGATTACAGTGCACACTGCAGGTCTGATTGATTTCACAAGCAGTCTCCTTTTTATCACGTAAACTTCATTTGGCACTCTTTATGGTGGACTGACTGGCTGTAAAAGTTTTGCATTTAAAAGTATAACTTCTTGCAGATTCAATATATTCTGGCCACTGGCGAGAATTCAGCCTCATAACAGAAGAGACACAAATTAATTCAGTTTTGAAAAACTGCATATGCATATTGCAGTCTTGGTATTCAGAATAATAATAAGTTGATTTAGCTGGTCATGAACTTCAAATGAATGTCATTTTTAAGTTGCAGAAATATTAACTGTGCAGTCATATCTTAGTTAGTGGAGTGTTCCTGAGAGGAGGTCACTGGTCAAGTGGGAAAAATGCAAACACAATTTACTAAAAGTTGGAGGATAAGCAACACATTGAAGGACCCAGTGCTGTAAACTTTCTTTGATTGCACTCTTATTTTAAATTGTTTTTATTATATATTTATGTTCTACAGCACTTTGCCCCTGATTCAAAACCCACCTTTGATTTATGTTGAAGGACTCTTAAACAGCTCTGACCCCGGTGTAATGGTTTCAAATTCAGTGTTTTTCTTAATAATTCCTGTTGACCTAAGAAATCAAATGTCAAAACTTTAATTTGTTTTATTCTTTTGTAATAACAGTTCTGTTTCACTACACTCTTGTCCAAACTATGCATGGCAAATAAAAGAGAGAGACACTGATTCAATGTTGTGTGTTTTATTCAAATAATTTTGGAGATTCTTAAAGCAGTGTTACTTTGAATACTTCCAACAGCAGTCACTCAGTCAGAAAAAACTTTTAATTGGCTAAAGTGTGACTGGGCATAACTGAGGACAAAACTAATGATGTTACCAGAAATACAGCAACAATACACAAAATTTATATTAAACCAATATTATCTACTACTAATACTATGCTGTTACTCATGTTAAATTTAATCTGAGCTTTATTTTAACACAATCTGTTCAAAATAACTTATTTAGCTGGAACCACAACAGGTGAGATGATTTGTACTATTTATTTTTTGGTTCCTCCTGCTTTTTTCCATGGAGATGTTACAGCTCTGCCTGGAATGTCCCACAGTATGGCATTGAATTTATCTATGAAGAATGTATTATATTTAGTGTTTTATTGCTGAGTACTCAACTTAATGGACATGGAATTTTTTTTATGTGTCAGGGAACATTTCAGGTAAAGCGATAGCACCCTGATGAAGACAAACATTTTTTTAGATTCTAGAAAAGTTACAGCGTTCAACCCAATTAAACAGCCTAAAAATGACAGTAATTGAGAACACTAGACGCACTGACATGGCACCAGTCGCACCTTTAGCGCAGTTTAAGACCCATTTTCTGAAGCATTCCTTTGATTACACAGGTTTATGATGCCGACTTGAAGCAAGACCTTGAGTGAGTCATCATCCATTTCCAAGTTCTAATACGTGAGAAGTAAAAGGTTTTCTGTGCACATTCAGAGCTCCAAGGCTGCTCTAATCAAAGCCAAAGTGCTTCCTCCACACAGCTACAAGCACTCACCAATACTCCACGCTTTAACTCTTATTCACAAGCCATTTAAATTAACCTTGATTTTTCAAAATGCGTTGAATTTGTGGCTCCAGGGGCTATAGCTGACATCTCACACCCTCCTTCCGTTCTGTGTGCTGGCAGCACCTTTGAGACGGGCCTCGCCGTTCGCCCGAGTCATCAGGGACCTGTCATCACAAGTGTCCATAAAGAAGTGTATGTCCAGAGAGTCTGATAATGAAAAGAGAAATCTGTCCCTACTAACAAATGAAATAAGGGCTTTATTTGGTCTTTCAAGTCTGTTCTACCTTTCCTATTGATACTGCAGCAGATGCAATAATGTAATGTAATGTAATAATTATTTAAAACCATTTTGTTGAGTTTGAAGACTGTCATGCCAGTGTTTGCGTCCATTGTGTCAAAATGATGCTGCACATTCCTCTATGCACACACATGTGGAACATTCCCATAGTGATGTTACTCAAAGTATCAATACATCCTGACAATGTCTTTTGTTCCATTTTCTTATTTGTTCCAATTTACAAAAGTAAGTAGGGCTATACATAGGGCACGATGGCAGACCAGCTGGAGTGTTGTTTATTTCAGGGAAAAAGCCTCCTCCAGAGCCCAGCACACAAGAGTATGTTTTGTCTGTATCACAATGTCGTCTGTGTTTAGTCTACAGCTACTGGAGAAAAGTCCAGAGTGAGGCACTTGAACACATAATCCATCTGGAATCCATTTTTTATCTTTGTTGAATCAATCAATCTGCAATAGCTAAATCTGCAGTACTTCTGATACAATGCCACTTTACTACCAGTTTAAAAAGAACAATTCTAATATGTTGTACTAGATTATTTTAAATGCAAAGCCCCTGAACTTAACAGATTGGTGGTTGATCTCCAGCTGCTGTAAAATGACCTTTAGTCATTTTAGGAGTCCAACTGTCAAACATACAAATCTTTCAAACTAAGTATTATGACTACTTGTCTAAAATACTCTATAAAACTAATAGTATTTGCTTTGTTTATTATACACATGTGCACAGATGTACTGTACACACACACACAAAGTTAGGGCATGACACGAGGGGCTTTAGACGTCCTATTAGCATGTGTGGGCTGGTTTAGCACCAGAGGGTCCTCACAGTGGGACAAACACCTTGACCTTATACTCAGATGAATCCCCACCACTTTGCCATGGTTTAGTGCTTATAAACTCACCTCTACAATCCTTACTTCTGCACAGATTAAAATTTCCAAACTGCTTTAAAAACATGCATTCTTACTGTGCGCGTGGTCATCTCTGCACAAATGAGAGCTATAACTTGGTCTTGACTTGCTTGTTTCTTTGGAGATAAGTTCAGGGCCACACTGTAGAACACATGCCACACTGCTCCTCTGGGCACATTCACATCAGAGGCACTGGAAGCAGCACTGTCATGCTTCATGGCTGGGAGGTGGACCGTGCAGAGTCATGCATTTGTTCACTGACATTTGCAATACAACATATTTCTGATTTTGACTTCTTCTGCTGTGGTTGGCTGTGTCGTTCACAAATCTAAACACAAAAGTCTATGGGACTGAGGCTGTGAATGCTTAGACCATAAAACAACAAGATTCAAACAAGTCTCCAATATTTACTCGAATAAATTGTAATAAAACATACAATGGACATGTACTTTTTTTTCTTAGTTAAATGAGAATTCCTTATCAAACATCTAGACGAGGGTCTTTTCATCAGTTTCAACAGATCTCAGGACCATAGAGCTTAGCTGACCCCTCCAAACCAGTCACCATGGAAAAGAAACAGAAACAGTGATGAGGCATTAAGTGCGCATTCAAGAGAAGCTGCTATGGATTTTTTTTTTTTATGTGTTTTTTTTTTTGTTTATTATAGAGTGGAATGCTTAAAACATAAGATGAAGACGAGATTGTTCCATGAACCAGAGAGTGGGTGAACACACTCCCATCTCTGCATTTACAATTCAAGACAGTACTTAATTTACAAAAAAAATAAAAATAAAAATAAATAATACACACAGTACATACTTTCTAAAACAAAACAACAAAAAGAGGAGAAGCAGGCAATGTCCCACCAACAATGAGTTAGTGAACAAAGTTATTATGTTTTCATCTTTAACTCATCCCAGTGTATTGGGTATTACTTATTTATGTGGTAGCTGCTGGTGAAACAGTAGTGCACTGGGCTGGTGTAATAGTCTTTTATGTGGACTAGTGTACTCACATTTTCAGTACATTGCTGAGTATTTGTTGCCATTAAACTTATTTATTGCCATTAAAACTGTCACTATAAGCTTACTTCATGTATGAGGTGAGGAATACTGTGACGGAGCGCCGGTAATGCCCCGTCATGCTCCGACCGGCGCGGCTTCTCTGCGCGCCTTAGCTGGCAGAGAGCGCGGAGCGCGCAGAACACTTTCCCGTTTTGCGGAGCCCAGCTCCGGTAAACTGTTTCCCGCAGACTCACACTAACTGTTCCCCAACACGGACTCTTTTCCCCGCGAGTGCTTTCGAGGGTGCACACTCGGTTTTCCCCGCGAGTGCTTTCGAGGGTGCACACTAGGAGCCTACGCGCCACACTCTTACCTGTTACCGCAGTCATGCCGCTGCCGCCATCGCTTTCTGGTCCAGGGGCCAAACCGGGGCACTTCCTGGTTACACTTTAAAAAAAACACTTCACTTAAGTGGCTTTTTATTTCTGCCACAGCCCAAGGTGCAATATTTACAATGAAACAGTCCAAAAATAAAGTATTTACAGGAAAACTTACAACAGCAGCAGGCAACATTCACCAGTACCAACAGGGTCAAGGACAGACGCTGACTGAGCTGCGCTCTCCCCTTATATATCCCTAAGCCCCTCCCCCTGGGCTAACCAATTAACCAATCACAAGGTTTAAGGTTAAAACATAGACAAAACTATATTTACAGGCATAAACAAATTACCACACAACATGGAAACAATTCCTCCAATAACCCCTCATGTGGTCATCTTTTACGAGCCCTGTAAACTTAAGGAAAACAAAATAAACACGAATGAACCGTAATGGTTTAGTCCGGTCACGTGACACCCACATTAGCGCGCCATTAAGCGCTATTTAAAGTGTAACCAGGAAGTGCCCCGGTTTGGCCCCTGGACCAGAAAGCGAGAGCGGCAGCGGCGTGACTGCGGTAACAGGTAAGTGTCACAAATATGGAGGATGAATTGATTAATATTTTATTTTTGAGTATGTGCAACACAGGAAATATTTAATTAGCATTAGAATGTAGATTCAGACATTTAGACTTGAACCCCACTACAGACCCCAGCACGGAGCCTAGTCATCGTTTATTTTTAATTATCAGGGATCATTTTGGTCTATGGGAGCCTATGGTCAATACTGTCCTGTCAGCTTTACCAAAACACTGCTTCATAATACATTCTCCCTCCTTGTTCAGTCCTTCGGGCCAGTGTCATGCATATTAGTTTTGCATGCAAGTTTTCATCTCAGCACTTTTTGCATATTTGTCTGATATTTGCATTATTGGCGACTGCTCCAATGAGTTTAGTGGCAGGGTGGTTAGCCATTTGGTGAGTGTTATGCATTTGTATGTCTTCTCACCAAACTCTCAACCATATAAGCCCCACTGTTGCCTTAAAGGTGGATAATGTAACTTTTCTAGTCCAGCACCTGCTTGTGTCCATGAAACTATGCTAGGGAGATTGCTTCACCTATATGGTATTAAACTTACTTTTATAATTTAATCATTTAAGATGATGATGATTTTTTAATTTTAATTTTAATTTTAA
>KN498324.1:11383-25434 GCA_000787155.1 Scartelaos histophorus | reverse complement strand
TATTATATTATATTATATTATATACATTTTGGAATCACAGTATAAAAGTTGTTAACTCATAATTTCATTTGTAAGAATCTCACAGATCTTTTGTTGAATATATCCTGTTTATGTTCAAATGTGTACCTGTTCATAGGAGTATGGTCTTTGGGC
This sequence comes from Scartelaos histophorus, assembly GCA_000787155.1. Taxonomy (NCBI): domain Eukaryota; kingdom Metazoa; phylum Chordata; class Actinopteri; order Gobiiformes; family Gobiidae; genus Scartelaos; species Scartelaos histophorus. The sequence goes on along the minus strand of KN498324.1, from coordinate 25,281 downwards.
CTGTCCTGCCCCCTGGGATGATGGACGGTAGGAGCCGTACGGTTGGCCCTGACCCTGCTGATATTGAGAATACTGAGAAGAACTGCCTTGGCCTGGTCCTGCAATCCAAAAGGTGACTGAGTGATTGTTGTTCTGTTATGCACAACACAGCTTACAGAGAGTCTAACCGTATCCTTGAGGAGGTCCACCATAGCCCGGTTGTGAGGTGTACTGCTGCTGACCAAAGGACTGCTGACCAGAGCCCTGCTGATACTGGCCCTGCTGCTGACTGTACTGAGTGTTACCTGGCAATGTTCATGAGAAAAGGTAAATATAAGGTGCCTACAGACATAACGTATACAAAGACATACCTTCATAATAATGCTGTGAGGATTCATCAAAAGACCTCTCGTATTGCTCTCCGTAGGAGGACTGTTGATAGGAGTAATCCCCGTGACCTGTAGTCAGTCCAGACGTTAGGGTGCATATATAAAGACATTAAGAAACAATATCCAATTCTGATATTTGCATTGTTACATTGAAAATTTCAGCACACCAAAGGGGACAGTATGGACACAGACACACTGGGAGAAATCATCATTTGGATTTGAAGTCCACTGGATTTTAAATGTTAAACGGGGCCATATTACATTTCCTCTTGCAGAAGAGTAAAACAGCATTGTCTCAAATGGGCTGTGTGTTTGAGAGCTTTAAGACACTTATGGCTGTGCACCATTACCATCTGGGTAATACTGTGGGTTTATGGGCTCACTGGAGCTCTGAGTGTGTCCATACTGCTCTCCGTAGACCTTGTCTTCTCCCATGTACTGCTGTGCAGACCCTGCAACACAGGTGAGACCAAGGCTGGTTAACCAGCTGTTTGAAATCAACTGCTGAAGAACAGTCTTATTTTAGCCTTTCTCTGTTTTAGTTTGACAAAAAGCTTAGTTTTTGGGATTTAACATGAGTTTTATGTTGGTGTGCTGAAACTCCAGATTACATGCCTTTATTATAATACAAATCAAAGCCTTTTACAAAGTCTCATACATACATTTATATGGGAAAGCACATTTTCCATCCATAAATGGTATGCACAATTCAAATGTGACAGCATACATTTACTGAGCAGTCTTTAAAAAATATGTGAAACTGGCAATGTTTGTACAAAAGTGATCATGAAGATACATAATGCTTTAACATAATATGTGATTGAACAGTCATGCAAAAAACCTGAGGTGAATGAGGACAGTCTGTGTTGCCCTAGAAACAGCCTTTTTTCTTGCAATACATCTGTCTCGACTACATCCTTCAAAGGCATCTTGATGGGGTTGAGCTATTCTTAGGCACATGCTGACACAGTGCTGCAGTTACACAAATTACCACCATCTTAAATGTGCATGCTTTAACTGTAATAATGGACTCAAAGCTCAATCCATAGTCCAGGTGCCAGGTGAAGCTCTTACCTGGTTGTGATGTGCGGTAAGTTCCCATAGGCCTCTGGGACATCATATTGTTGCCTTGACTTCCCTGCCCCATTAAACCCACGGCCTGCTGTCCCTGATAATGCTGCCCCCCCATTTGGGCTGAGGAGTAGTGAGGAGTGCCTGACTGGTGCATCATGGAAACTGAAAAGCAGGTTAGTGATAAAGATGTCTTGTCAAAATTAACATGCAAAGCCAGAGTGCTAGACTACAGAGGGTGCACTAATTAAACGGTGTAATCAAGGAAAGGTCACACTGCAGCAAGCCACAGGGTTAAGTCAAAAGCAACTTCAAATCTCTTAAAGATTTCTTAAGAGATACAGTGCAAACAAAGTCACTGACATAATTGCATACGCAGCCAATGCAAGAAGTGTTTCAGGATGTATATTTCTATCCCTAGGTTAAAACATAACATTCATACAAAGGGAGCTGATGAACTGAATGTGCTTCAAGCTCCAGAGGTGATCAAGCATCACTGCATTCAACAATGAACTACTTACCACCAAACCTGTTTAACCTACATTTATTTTTCTTCTCTATAATTCTTCCTGATGGTTTTGTTGTTTGTGTATCCTGTAACCATGGTCATGACAATATGCTGTACGTACTGCTGCCTCCTCTTGGCCATTAAAAACATTACTGAAGTTGTCTTAATGCAAGGCTTTGGGATCCAAGATATCTCAATACTCAGACATCATTTTTCCCTGATTTCTTTAGAATGTGACCCAATGGACACCATGTTTGGACACCTACAGCCTGTTACGGTGGCTCACCTTTGTTTGACTGAATGTTGAGGTTGCTGCGGGAGGAGAAGGAAGCAGATGAAGAGGATGAGGTATAAGCAGGACCAGGGCCCTGCACCATGCTGCTTTGGGAAGGGGGCCCACCATGGACGTATGTGCTGTGAGCACTAGGGGGCGCCTGACCAGACTGTTGCTGCTGCTGCATGGGGGTTTGGTTGTGGCCTGATGGATACATGTCCCAAAGGTCAAAGGTCAACAAGAAACCACATTCAGTTCATCTTCACTGCAAACTTTTAGTTCAGCCAGAAGAAAAATTAGGATGCTCTTGGCAGGGGTGGGTAGAGTCATCTGAAGAAATTCTTATAGATTTATTTTATCTTTGGCCACTCCACACACCTCTGCTTCTGGTAACAAACCTACCCTGATCTCCAGCACACTCATAGGGTAAAGCAGGGACACATGCAGCAAAGACGCTGAGCAAAAATCACATCACAAACATCACACACATCACACTTACCATTACTCTGCATCATCGATGTGGGGGTCAGTCCTGATGTCATGTTGTCATTACCTGAAGTGTGTCCACTGCTCTGACTCATTCCCATGTTGTGGGTGGGAGGCTATAGCAAATGAAACCAATTATTGTTTCAGCCAATAGTCATTAGGAGGGGAGCAGTATACTTAATAACATAATTAAACTCAAGCTGTGCTCACAGCGGGTAAAAGTGACTGCATGTTCTGATTTGAATCTGCTATTGTGGCCAAGTAGACAAGGTTTCTGTGCAGGATTTGCTGATATCTGTGAAATATGTTGAGAAGTTAGACTGCACATAATGTATAATTAACCCAAAGTCAACGCTGAAGAGGAATGGGACACTTACTGTGTGCATTCAGCAGTTTTGCCCTTGCTTTGGTAGTCCATTATACACTGTATGAGGTGATGGTTTTCATCGAGCATCTAAAAAGGGACAACAATGAGGCATAAGGCACATTTTATTCAGTCGATTGGCTTATATAGTCCAGGCATGTGCACCGTTCTGTTTGAGGACAGGTGCGCACCAAAACAAACGTACACGGTTCACTCGAGGATAAAGCATCAGCACTGGCCAACATGTCCGGCCTGGACCCTTGGAGACACTTTGACTGTAAAAAGTGCGTTGTGTTCTTCACATGTCTTATAGTGATTTTGTCATGTCAGAGCCTACGCGCGTAATTGCGCCAATATACAACTTGTTATTGGTCTGTGTGTGGTGGTTAACCACAGCAAAATAAAGGAGATTGTTTGTGCATCAAGTGGCTTCACAGTGGATTTTTACAAGTTTTGTACATGTAGTTTACCTTTGTCAATTTAATTTAATATAGCCAAGCATACGCGTTTTGATTGCACTTGCGGTGCACACTCCCAGTGCAGACAGGCGGACCTTTCATCCAAGACGGCGCATCGCGTCTACCAGCCTACAGCCTGGAGCTTACCTTTTGGATAGTCTGCGGTGTCACCTCCCCTTTGGTCCTAGGACGTGCAGGTGAAAACGCCACCGACATTTTGTCATATGGAAAATAAAAATCTGTTATTTTATTCTAACATTTATTATCTTGAGCGCAGTCCTCCGTGGTTGCACTGTTTGTCCATTAGGCGATCGCACGAAGGGGGTGTAACGTAAACCTTTCAACGTCGTATAGATGCGAGAAAGAAATCTACCTGGATTTTATTACGCGACGCAACGCAACCTAACTCCAATACGTTAAGTGCATTATTATGCGTTAAGGGAGGTACTTTCCCCCTTCCCCAAATTCAATTTCCGCACATGGGTGGAAACCCTTTGCATTGGTACAGTCCTGATGCTGAGTGTCGCGCTGTGCAGTGCGCAGACTGGGAGCCTTGAGAGACGATCACCTCTATTGAACCCATCTAAGCGCTTTTTACATGCAGGAGATTGTGATTAATAATGTTTTTCGCCCTCTAGACATACTAACGGAAATAATATATTATTTGCATTCATTTTAGCAGTGACAAAAACACCCGCATTTTCCAAACTTGCATGATGCAAAATTTTAAATTGTGCTTAATTATTATTAGTCCATCCATCCTTCTTCCGCTTATCCGGGGCCGGGTCGCGGAGGCAGCAGTCTAAGCAGGGACTCCCAGACTTCCCTCACCCCAGCCACTTCCCTCTAGCTCCTCCAGGGGAACCCAGAACCAGCCAGGAGACATAGTCCCTCCAGTGTGTCCTGGGTCTTCCCCGGGGCCTCCTCCCGGTGGGACATGCCCGAAACACCTCCTGAGGGAGGGGCTCAGGAGGCATCTGGACCACATGCCCGAGCCACCTCAGCTGACTCCTCTCGTGAAGGAGCAGCGGCTCTACTCCGAGCTCCTCACCCTATCTCTAAGGGAGCGCCCAGTCACCCTGTGACTGTGACCCACATTTCGACCACTTGTATCCGCGATCTTGTCCTTTCGGTCACTACCCAGAGCTCATGACCATAGGTGAGAGTAGGAACGTAGACTGACCGGTAAATCGAGAGCTTTGTCTTTAGGCTCAGCTCCCTCTTCACAACAATAAATACAGCGACCGCATCACTGCTGATGCTGCACCGATCCACCTGTCAATCTCACGCTCCGTCCTTGCCTCACTGTGAACAAGAACCAGAGATATTTGAACTCCTCCACTTGGGGTTTTTAGTAGAAAGATTAAATGCATCTTTGAATAACATGGATTAAAAACGTTTTAACACATTTATTCAAAATATTTATTACAATTTAAACACAAAGTAGTCAAGTTCATAAACACTGCATAGATTTTCTGTTTTTAAGAGCATATTGAAGATGGCACTGATCTCCCTCCCAGGTTAGAATACAAAGACTCCCTGTCCAGATCTCTGCCCTCTTCCTCGGGTGTAGCCCCCTCTGAAGCCTGGGCTCCTTAAAGGCCATCCTGAAGCACCAAAGGTTTCCAAATTGCGCTGGCGTTCCTCTGCCCATGACAATCTGGGCACACAAAAACAATGAAAAGCAAAAGTGTACTCAATAAGACAATTAATGATATCTCACCTTAATTTCTGCTCAGAGGCACCGGGAATGTTATCATAGAAAGATCTTGCTTTATTGTAAACACATTTTTGCCCATAAGGATCATCATCAAAGGGAGAGTCATTTGCCTCATTCTCCACTGTAGCATTGCGTGGTTCTGAATAGACGGGGTTAATATTATATGCAAATGGAAACAATCCAGTAGGAAAAATACCTCCTTTCACACTGACTGTACCTTGCATATTGTAGTCCTTTATAAACTGTGCATTTGAATAGTCAAAATCAAAGTCGGTATCAAACCTCAATGGTCCATCAGAGGGACGATATCTGCCTCTCCAGGAACCTGTATTTGTTTGAAGAAAGGACGCAAACAGTATCAACATGTGAAAACATTCAAATATCACAGATCAATATGACAGCATTCACCCACATATTAAATACATTTGAGATTTGTCAAGATTATTCAGATTATTCCAATACATTTCAATAGCACATTTTAAAATGTGGATCATGGTCTATGTAGCTCCTCCTGATCTTGGTGTAATGCTGCAACATAATACTATCTGCCATAAGAGCTTGACATCTGATATATTATTCCGAGTCTTGATTTTCCAATTCCATTGCAACAGTTGCTTCCCCGAACCCCACAATGCTACTTTTTTGTTGGTGGGTAGAGCATTTGCTTGTCTCTGTAGAGAAGTTATCGCTTTGCATGAGATGTTCCCTGTCTATAACATTCAACTTATGCATCTTCATGGAGATAAGCAGGTAGATGCCATTAGGCCAACTTACAGGTCTATGGTCAGGTCTATGGAGACTCTGCTTGCAGTATACATATTCATCAAGACGTTTTTTACTGACTGAAACACCTGCTACTGAATACATTTAAGACAGATGCCTTTTAATGCTATACTACGGAACATTTCATGCAAACATCTTAGACATCAGTAGACAAGCAGGGCGTGGACCCCAGGACAGAATAGTTACACACTGCACATTTAAATGTCTGGAGATGGCATTACCTTGTCTCCTCCTTGGCGGTATGTTTTCCATGTTTTGCCGGTATCCATTGTTCTGTCGAACTGGTGGGAAACGTGATCCTCCTCTCACTTCAAATAAGAAATTACAATCTCATTAGGACAGCTATTTTTAATGGGCTTTAGAAAACACTGGTTTTCTTTCTTACTCATCATAGAAGGTGGTCTATGGCGAGGAGGTTCTCTTTCATCCTGTGCTCTAGGGGTTGGTCTGGCTGGTTGCCTTAGCAGTGGTTTTCGGACTGAGGCTTGAGTCAGGGGCTCATTCTGCTCCCAGCCGTCATTGGATAGATGTAAAATGCGTCTGTTTCTCTCAGTGCCAATGGTTTGTATTCCCTTTTCCACCATTGGCCGCTTCATGGGTATATCTATTGAAACATTACAGTTAAAATTACAAGGGATAAAAATGGCGCATTGGTTTTCCTCATATTTGAAAGTTTATATAACAAGTATGACATTTTTTTCCCAGTGCTTTCAATCATTCTCCTAGCAATGCCGGTAAATTAACTAATTATACTATAAAACATGAAATGCATGCACTAATCATATCACATATTATTTGTAAGAAGTAACATTTACTTACCAATACCAAGAGCAGCAGTATACTCCCCACTGTGAATAGGCTGAGCAGACATTTGGTGGTAAATAGGTACTTGAACTGCTCCAAGATTTAAAGTAGAGTGTGCATCTGGTAAACTAGCACCTGAGAACTATACAAACATATTAAGTTGGTGGTGTAGAACGACTCCATAAATGGATAGATCTTACCTTACATGTACCTACCAGCAGAATAGCAGGGTCTGGGGCCAAACCGTAATGGGATGGAGGTGGTTCACAGAGGCTGATGTCTTTAATATCACTTCCTCTAAATGTGATGTACTCGTAGATGTCATCTCTGGGTGGTGTAGGCCGGTCACACAGTCGCCCCTCTGTCCCATAACACTTCACTACAACAACAACAAAATAATAAGAAATAGGAAGCTGATAGACATTCATCTATCCAAGTGAGGTAAAAAAATATATATATAAGTGCAATAACTTTTCATAATAGTTCATCTCAATTGTCCATTTCTTGACCAATTTTGACACAGTTTTAACTATTAGAGGGTAATAAAATTTGCACTTATGCTTTCACAATGATAAAGATAGACAACTCAAATTTGGCACAATATTTGAGCCCTCACAGACTGGTCTTGGCGCACTTACCTTTTGCCAGGACCACAGTGGAGTTCACTTTGTCAATGGTGTACAATATGCCCACATATCTGTTCAGAGCCCTAGAAATCAAAGCGATTTTACAGCCAAGGTAAGGTTTAGCTGAGTTCATTTTAACTATTGGGAGAGCAGCAGTAAATCGTCCTCCAGACTGAGGTGCAACGTGACCAGGGCACGTTCAGATCACGCTGCACTTCTCCATTAATCTTGAAAACGTGCACCTGGCCCGTGACGTCATAATTATAAACGCGCAAATCGAAATCAGCGCACCACAAACACTGAGGATGTCTGAAGGCTTCTCAGGGTGACGGAGCATGTTGTATTTGATAGTGGAAAGTCTGCTTCATCTTCTCTTTGATTCATCAGTTGTGTGCTTCATAAGTGCAATAGCTTCACAACACTGGCTTTCTGTCAGTAACTAACTTGTTAACTAGTGACAATGTTAGGATATCACTGATCCAACTTTCAGTTGTTGATGTTCGTGTTTCCTCTATATCCTAGTTGTGTTACCTGATGTAAAAGGTGTTTTATGGACAGTTTATAAGCAAATGCTGCTTGTGTGTATTTAGATCTGTAGGAAGTGGATCAGTATCAAAGCTGAAGCATATTTAGGCTCCTAACGACATAAACAGACCCGCGGCAGATGCCAGGTCCTGAAAGAGGATCCAAAACGGGTCCTGGGCGGATCAGCGGCGCCTCCGCCTATTTTACCTGATCCGTTGCGTCTCCGCGCGGCGGATCAGGAGCGGATCCGGCGCGATGTGCCGCGAATACTTTTTGCTACCTGGAATGGCGCTTACTTTTAAAACTCAAATTTCTCTTACTCAAAATGTGAGTAATTATGTTATGAGGACGTGTAGTGAAGTCGTTCTAAACCTTCTAACGCACGTCTTATTTTGTAAAGGGATGATTTTCAATGTCCAGCAGGGGGCGTGGCAACATCACAGGGCCGACTATAAACTATATAGGCACACGGGTTATCTTTATACAGTCTATGGTGAGGACATAAGAAGTGGTGCACTTTGCATACTGAGCAAGCTCAGTGACTTACATTCACAATAGGATAACATAGATGTATTGAATATTTTATTAAACAAATTAGACCACTATAAATATCACATTCAAGCAATAGTCAACCTCATGCATGTAAATCATTTGGATAGGCCACTAGGCCTATTATATCTCTCAAGCTGTCTATTTTTAAATGACATTTTCTAGACCTATTTATACATTAGGCCAGATCAGTTCAGAGTAGATCAAAATAGAAAAGCCAATTTCAAAAAAGCCCATTCCTCTGAGATGATGAGTATTGGTGTTATTAGGTCACATTTCTGAGAGTATGTCGGTGATTGAATAAAAAGGCTGTTTTAATGAATGGAACATGGCCATCATAAAATATTGAAACACATTTGACTACACTGCAAAGTCAATCAAGACAAGAACATGCTGAGCAACTCTAACAGGCCTAAAGATCAGAGAATAGTTCATATGTCAGTTTACCATCATTATGTTTTGAGGCTAAAAAATCATGATGAAAATGTTTGCTTTTGAGCCATCCAGGACCTGGCCTGTGCAAGTGTTGTATGTCGTGGCCTACTGTATGGCGATGAGTTCTGCTACTTCAAAGCAGCTCTGTACTTTAAAATTCCTATGTGAATGAATAATACACAAAATGTAATGCAACTTGTGCCTTGAAAGTGATAATGATTATTATTATTATTATTAGGCTGAGCACCAGAAGCTGGGGATCTGTGGAGAGGCAGCCCATAGTCAGAATTCCAGTTTTTCTTGGCATTTTTGAGCTATAAAACCACCTGTAATTGAATCAATGTAAAGCAGAACTGTTTTATGTCATACTGTGGAACATTCTACACAGAGCAATGACGTTTCCATAAAAAAATCAGCCGGTGACGACCCCCAACCAAAACATACCAATTTTCAAAGAAACATCCAAGTTATAGGTCAGATCTGTGGAGAGGTGTCCATGCTGACAATGATAATGCCTGTTTTTAAAGTATTTTTGAGTAATAAAAATACTTATAATTGACTTAGCATAAGATACATACATTTTATGTTATGAAATAACACTGGCAGACCCAAATATGCAGAAAGAAAATTATTGATTAACAAAAATAGTCTTGAGAGAAGCAGTGGTTCCAGGGAAGGGGCCGGACAGGTCCAGGTCGGCTTTAGGCAGGACTGTGGTGGCTCGGACTGACCAGAGATACAAACAGCAGGCGAATGAATCGAAGCTCCACACAGATGAACACTGAAGAATTGCAGATAAAAAACTGGTAAGTACGAAAAAATCTTACACAAACTCTCAATACAAGACTGGCTGGAGAAAGATTCACCACTGAGTGTGACAGAACGATCTGGCACTGGAGATGAGGTCAGCAGGTCTTTTATTGTAGGAGTGATTACCAGATGCAGAACAGGAGTGAAGATTACCAGATGCAGAACAGGAGTGGAGCTCAGCAGGTGTGTGAAGGTGGGATCCGCCCAGGAAACTCCAAACAAGGAAGGAGAAAAGGAGAGGGAGCAGGAGGGGAGGGGTAGGAGCTGCAGGGTGACACACCCTCACATTTTATGGGATACTGTGGAACATTCCAGGCAAAGCGGTAACATTTCCATAGAGACAAAGTTACACAGTGTACCTTTTAAGATTTCAATCTTGTAAATTCTTAACTTACTAATGGTTTATTTTGTGAACAGCAGAAGTCATCAAACCCATCAAATGCATTCAGAATGAAAGAATGCCGATTTACAGAGATATTATTTCCTGTAATTCACAATCATGACCGTAAGTGTAGGTAGTAACGTAGACTGACCAGTAAATCGAGAGCTTTCAGGTCCTTCTTCACCACTACAATTTCAATCTCAAGTTCAGTTAGTTTAATGTATGAGGTGTTACCACTGCTACCCACACACCCAATCCTTATGTCACTAAAACTAATGATGTATTTTACTACATTAATTCCTTCATTAAAGGTACAGAGGATTTTCCAAGGAATGAGGAGTACAGCGATTGTTTTTTTCAAATGCTGCAAATGTGTGAACCGCCTCCATTTTACGACAAAACCTGGTGTGCCAATGCTGCTACTATTGTCTTTCACTATTATCACAACTGCAGCGACATTCAGCGTTATAATAACATTGTGTGAGAATAACGTATGCTGTGCAAAATCTTGGCGATTACTTTAGATTTAGATTATGAAGTAGTTTATTGCAGAAAACAAGTTTGCTCCTCATTGCTGCTCAGGACTTGTAATTACAACTAACTAACTACTAATGGAACAAGCAGCCGCAAACAGACTTTGCAATGAATCCCATTCGTGCCCTGAAATCTGTCTGTCAAGCTTGGAAATAAAGTACATTTTCCGATGATACAGTCTTGAGACCCTCATCTGCTTCAGTCCCCTTCGCTTCTCCTTTCAGTGACCTCAAAAACTGACTTTCTTTTGCAGCAAACTGGTAGTAGATTCTTGTCTATCATTGCAACAAACATTGTGCTAACTGCGAGGAAGCCACAGCTTGAAAAAGCCGCTCAGTTCCGCTGCATTAGTTTAGTAAACAGCGTCTTGCGTCTGTGGAGTGCGTAAGAGCCGTATGTAAACCACATAATCCCGGCGCACCAGTGAGTCAGTTACACTAGAAATGCAGGGAGTTTGATTGACAGCCCCACAGCCAATAGAATAGGAGGTAGCCTTATTTTCTATAGGCAGATGTTTATCTGGCCACACCACGCCCAGAGTTTATGGATTTTTATTCTTAATTACAAAAAATTTAATTATTAAAAAAAAAAAAAATCCTTCATACAAAATTTTAAAAAGTGTTGAAATGGAACCAGGTGCATTTTCTTGGGATAAAATTATATATTTTTACAATCCCTTTTCATTTAGTTTGTCTTTAGCTAATTATAAATAACTTCTGGCATGTTTAGCAAGAACATGATTAATTTATTGTTATCCAGTCTAGTAGGAGTATTGTTCATTCATCTAGTGTAAGTTTATTAAAGCAGTGCTTAAAGGTTTGGTGGTCTATCGGGGGTATATTTCAGTTCATTGGTACAAGCCAAATAGGAGCATTGTGGGTTAAATGCATTTTATCCATTAGTGCCATTATAAAGACATCACTGTCACTGTAAGCCCATGAGTCATTAATCTTTGTAAAGTAGTGCAGGTGAGGGAGAGCCTGTTTTATGCACCATTACTTCAAATAGCATAAACATAATATATCGAGATATTTCACACTAGTGACATCGTTGATTTTATATATAAATTTGGTCAAATAAATGTTAAATTAGAAAGAAATTAAGACATTTTAGTTGTTGAAGTTGCAGCAGAGACCACAAGATGTCACTGTTGCATTACCCATTTGCTGCTCAAACGCTACATTTCCAGATTTAACTTGGATTCATTATTTAAGTGTAACCTTAAGAAACAGCTAAATTATTTGTTAACAAACAAAAAAACCCTAACATTTTCCCTTTAAACATTAAAACATAATAGTAGTAATAATAGTGATGTCCACACAACCTGTCTTTAGTTTACCAAATTTGTACCATAGCAACATTTTGGTTCCTCAGGACTTTTATGGTCTTTCCACAGAGCACTGTTTAAAAATCAAGGCATGGACCAACTTCTAAATCTTGTGCGATATGATTTGTCAGGCTATATTTGCTTACATTACACCAGGACACCAAACTCAATTTCACTGTCTTGTTTGATTTTGCATAATGAGGATATGCTCTCAGGATAATGCTGGAGAGTGACAGCTGCACAGTCAGGACAGCACTTTTTACTTATACAAAGCAATGCACTTATACCTGAATGAACTGAAAATGAGCACTAATGATTCTGAATGCATTTTAAAGTCAATGGTGCTGATGTCTTGAAACAGGAAAAACTTATCTAGTTCATTTCTAGTTTCAGTGGTCCAAAGTGTTTCCTCACTTGCGTCATGAATTATAAAAGTGGGATAAAAAAATAAAAAAAGTTCATTAAAATGTGTTGTTGTTGTTTTTTGTTTTGTTTTCTTTGTTGTTTTTGGTGCAGCAGATTTATTCTGAGTTCTACAGCTGCTTATATATCTTCTGGGTCTAGATAAATTCTGCTCAAATAGTTGATAAAACATTGGATACAGGGCCTTTAAACTATAACCAAAGCTTGCTTATACATTTTTAGTGAGTTTTACTGGGAACTATGTGTGTTACAATCTCCCAGCCACAGTGGCGCGGCCAAGAACCCTAAATATTCAGAATATTCCTCCCCTCTAAAAAATTCTCAGAGTTTGAAACAGTTAGCCGGTGGACATGGACCGGTCTGCACTGGTACATCTTGTAGCAGCTGGACTCAGTTGCTTCATTTCATTTGCATAGCTCCTGCTGCTGCTGCTTTTCCTCCTGCTTCACATTCATGACTTTTGTTCAGAATGTCTTGTCTTGTTTTTAGTCATATCCTTTTGGACAGCTTATTCTGCTTTGGCTCTTTCTACATGTCATCACAACACATCATCCGTCTCCTATTCTCATAATTTATTGTGATTTGCATGTTCATTTGACAATTTAAATCAAATGTTTTTTACTGACGTCTGAAGCCCTGTCCATCAGTTCAAACAATGAGACCTATATTCTGCTATACAACTTAAGGTGCAATGTTAGTCTTCTGGTGGAGGGTCTGCCATCTGTTTGTCCTCATGGAGGTTTTATTCATTGGCATCAATCTTAACTATGTAAATGGAGCAGAGCAGGTAAAGTTACAGAAGAGGAGAGTGCACTCCCAGACAGAATGCATGCAAGTATCTTAGTGATAAAAACACCCTTGACTGAATAATAAATATATTTATGTAATGCCACTCTGTCAAACACTCCAGCCAAAGCAATAATTTCCCCAAAGACAAGAAGATGGCAGATCTTCCACCAGAAAATTGCATATTTCACCTTTAAGTGTGTACCAGTTTTATTGGATATAGTTTAGTTTATTGATTTATTTTAACAGGGACCATGTGCACAGTAATAAGAAGAGCCCCGTTTCACCAGATTTAGCTAAAGACAGTTTCCAATTTGCTTCTTCATTGATTTGCATTAGTTCATAGTGTTGTGTTTTAATGGTCATAGACACCCTAAGGTAGACTGATAGAGATGTAGCTGCTATCCTTAACTTCTGGCCTCAACCACGTACCAACAGTTACATATCTACTAACACATGCACATGATGGGTGAAGAGCTTGAAATGTATTATGTGGTCACTGGCCAATTAAAAACTGAACTATAAATTTAAGCAGAAATGAATCTGTATAACTGTATAATTTGTTAAATTTAAATGGTCAGAAATAACTTACTATTAACAAAACATGCACTTTCCTTGCTTCCATAAACACTGCATTAATTGAAGTCATTAAGGACAAAACTCAT
>KN498324.1:0-11333 GCA_000787155.1 Scartelaos histophorus | reverse complement strand
GCAAAACATCTGGACAAGAAAAAAGGATCATTTGTACAGCGCGTCCATATAAATGAGAGCCGGTGGTACCTTTGATGCTGCTGTCGACACAGAGGAGTGATGGATGCTGGTGTCCTCATGTGTCCAGGATGTTGTTGGGGGCATGTCTGTGCAGGAGGTCAGAGCAGAGGGGCAGGCTCCTCTCAGTCTCCCCTCTGCTCCCATCAGCACCACATCACCTCTGCCACCGGGGGCGCCCTCCACTTCAGCATCGTGATGGAGATGGTCTTAGCTAAAAAAAAACAAATAGTTCGGAGAAAACTCTGTTACTCATCGAATAAACTATAGAGAAAACTACTTAAAGTGCATAAAAAGATGCAAAAATATATATATAACAAAAATATTTTCATGACTGATTTGAACTTGAGTGTCTATGTGTGGCTGAAATATGCCTCAACTGCAAACTGTAAGACATGAAGGTAAATTAGAAAAACAAGAAAAAAGTTAGCAAGATTTTTGGTAAAATTAGTTTAGTTGTGGTAAAAATGTTGAGTAAACTGAAGGAAAAACATGTTATGCAACGGCAACAAAAACACAAGTGTGCAAGTCTTTGAGCAAATAGTCACAAAATCCAAGGCATTCCAACGCACCAAACAGATGGACAGAGTGACAAGCAATTTATATTACCACCCAAAATCAGAGGTTTACTTTTGTTTTCAGATTCACCCATGTGGTCCAGTGTGTTCTAAAAATTGGAAAAGACAAAAGATTAGAATAACAGCCTTGTAAAAGTCAGGCACAGTGAGGTACTTTGTCTCTGTGTGCAGGGGAGGCACAGTTTGGCCCCAGGAAGGACATTATTACAAAGTGTCCCAGCAGCCTCACAGGCAGATTGCAAAACAAAGAGAAAATCAGGAAAGTCGTGATGGGAAATTACACACTAAAATGACTCATTTGAAAGATGTTTAAAAGCAAATGACATTGACAGAAATGACAAATGTAAAATCCTCAGATTGTTTTGATTTTTTTTTACCATGTTTCAGTTCCAGTTTAGCTTCTTTAACATTTGGAGTTTAAAACCAGATTGAAAAACAAGTGCACAGTAAAACTAAACAAGCATTTGTATAGAATATGAATGAGTGGACAAGCTGACCTCTTCTGTGGTGTTACCACAGGCAGGGCAATACTGTCTCCCTGGAAACAAACACATGGCAGATCAATGTTACATAGTGCATCTTTAATTTACTGTCACTCCTCTTTACGTGTGGCTGTACATCTCAATCTGGAAAACAAAGTATAATATTATCATTTAAATTAAAGCATTTTATTCCCCAAAGTATTCAAGGCTATAAAGGTTATGAAGACCACCCAGGAGATATTCTTCATTCTGAAACTACTGACCTGAGAAGCTAGAACTGATCGTACCCAAAGGGAAGAAGCCTTTAGATTAGCAAATGTCTGAAAAAGAAAGAAACCTTTGAAACATTTATACAATGAACCACTTCTGGACGAATGAAGGATTACATCAACATGTTTATTCCCAAAGCATTTAACAATTTAACAAGATTCTGCCTAACCAGCAGAACTAACACAAGTGTTTTCTGGCATGATTGACTGGTCGGACTGGCTTACAGGCTTATAATTGCTGAACTGACAATTGTGCAGTGAATTGGCAGCGAGGCAGGAGGCCCATGCTCAAATCACATTTTCTCTAAAAGGTCAGAGTGGGCTCGTGCAGCGGAGGAAATCTCATGGCACTAAATCAATCCTAACAATAACATTAGGCCTGGTGACTGATCACCTCCCTCTGCACTGCATTCCTCTTGTTTATTGGACAACATTAGTCTGTGTGTCTCTCAGCAGCGGCTCAGCTCTGGTAAACATGTCAGCCTGTGGACGCATGAGGCCGATACGGTCACAAGTGAAATGACAAGTCACTCCCAACCATCACTCAAAATAATTATGTTGGTAATTAGCCATCTATTTGTCTTGTGTGAAAGTAATTTGCCATTAAAATGTGTCAGAGCGACAGTTGTCTTCCTCAGGCTTTTCCTTCAGTGTAGCCGTTCCTTTCTATAATGGATATGGATTTTCATTTTTCAGATGCTCTTGGAAACGGAGGGAGAGGAGAGCCCAGGTCCCCCAGGGCTGAGTAACAACCTCCGCCAGCATCCTCCGCGCATAATTGAACAAATTAGCTATGAACAGCTGTTACCTGTTAAAATGACCTGCTTTCATTTTATAGCCGCGGACAAGAGGTCTGATAGCATCTGCATGCTACAGCTGTCAGCCATTCTGATTAGCTGGCCCATCCCTGCCTCCACTACATCATGACAAACATAATTACCTCTACATCTCTTTTTATGGATTCTACAAATCGCTGAGTGCACCAAGCATGCCAAGTGTCCATCAATTAGCCTATGGTCCACATGGTCGAGCGCTCCGTCCACTCGGGTGAATCCACTTTGGTTTAGCAAGAATAAAGGAAGGAGACTCGATTATTTTTTGCACTGAGCCTTTACTGTAATGTTAAAAGAAAAGATAGTTTAAAGGTGCAATATATAACTTTTCTGGTGGATGGTCCGCCACCTGCTTGTCTCTATGGAGATGTTATTGTTCTTTTATTAGAAAGAATCCATGATCACCTGATTAAAGTTACAGAGTGCACCTTTAAATTATATATTTGCCTTGATGCCACATGCCACTTTATGTGTAAAGTAGTATAGTATAGTATAGTATAGTATAGTATAGTATAGTATAGTATAGTATAGTATAGTATAGTATAGTAGGCATATATTGGAATTTGAACACACATTGTGATTAGAAGGTGAGATTATGCTAAAGTAATTTGTGCCAAACACACTGTATAGACCAGTGATTTCCTCTATCAACCATTATATGACGATAGAACATGTCAACATTCTTATTATTAACTCCATGGCTTCTTTGAATTTTTGGCTTGACCTCATGACTTGTTGAATTAATATGGGAGCACTTGCAGTTACTCTTGCTTTTACTAATCAAGCAGTTAGCTGAGAAAAGGTGGGCCAGGGCAGCTAATGGCCGTATTTAAAGCCCCAGCATTCATAGGCTGTGGATAAGTGCCTCTAAAAGATCACTTAGAGCCAAAAGTGTGCTGCTTAATTGACTTTAGGAGACTGAACTCATGAGGTAATTGTGGCAGTAAGATGGAGAGTCGTCTGAATAGATCTGCAGAGGTTTTAAAAAATAGCTGTGCTTTATTTCATACACTTTATTTTAATCTATATTTTTCCTTTAACCTCCCCAGATGTAGAAGTATTGCATCAAAAAAACATCCACCCACCCATCCATTTTCTCCTGCTTAATCCAGCTGGGTCGCGGGGGCAGCACTGCCCATTACTCTGTGCACCAGACCCAGACCCTATGAACCCCTCTGCAGGTGGTGACCCACAGGAGGGAGGAACGCCCCTACGGCCCCTGATTGTGACTGTTCATAGGGTGTTGCATGTTTTTGGTTGGAATTTGTACCACACACTACCACACACATCACACTACCAGGTGAATCACTGTGAATAAAAATCTGCACATATTTACTTTTTGATTTTAATTATGATTCTGAGCCAGCCTCACAATCACTGGAATTAGGAACAATTATTCAAATGTAATTACTTACATGGACGTCAAATGCATGTTGTGAGTTGTCTGAGATACGGTTTCAAAGGATGTATGTAGCCTGTGGTCTTACTGTGAAAAAAAAGCATACAAAACTACATTTAAAAGATACTACAACCTGCAGATTACACATACCTTTTTCTCAGTATATGAAAAGCTCAGAATCTCCAGAATTCAGCCTGCAGTGGATTGCAGAACACTGAAAATGAGATTAGTCAGGTTTGTGAAATATAAAATCGAAATGATTATTGGCTTGAATTGTCAGGCCTTGGTGGAGATCTTCAGTCTCCTCTGGCTTTCACATCACTGAGATCAGCATCAATAACAGACGGTGAAGGTTTCCTAAAAACATGTTTAAAAATGCAAGAGCTCTCAGCTGTTATGAGGACTATATTTATTCTCAGTTTGGGTCCATGGTGTGGGTCTTATTATGCATTTACTGTTATTTACACTGCTTCTTTGGCTCATTCTCATTAGTGCAGTACCTTTGTATCATTTTGACATGCAACTCCCACCTTCACTTAACTCTACCACTGTTCAGAAGACCTAAAAGTAGAGCTTGTATCATTACTGTTTGCACTGGGCACATAATGACATTGGTGCTTGTGATTCTGTCAGAAAGGGAGAAATTTACTTGTACTAACTACACTTTTCAAATTCGACCTTTAGGTATTGAGACGAGAGTAAACAGCGCCAGGGGAAGGGGTTTGATCTGCTATAACAAGATCTGTTCATGCAAAATAGACACGATAATTGGACCGCAAACTATATGTTTACATAATGATATAGCGATGGTGAATAAAACAAGCACAAGCAAGATGGACTCAATTAACACGTTTAACTGTAGGCAGAGCTGTAAAACTCCAGAGATCGTAGCTGAATCTTTGGAAGTGAAGCTATGACAATGGGGACATAAAATCCAATGAAACAAGAAGCTATTGCTATCTTGGGTTTGACACTGTGCCGGTTCGACTCCTCCAAAAGACTTGTGGATAGTTTTATTTTCGTGTTGACAACAAAGCCATTTGTGCCTGCCAAACAGCTCTGGTTATAACAGAGATTGGACATGCTGTTTTGTTTAATCGTATAAATTAGCACCATTGAATATGCTGAGGGAATAATTTTGAAAACAGTTTTAGAGACAGAACAATGCAAGTTATGTTGGCATTTATTGTGTCGTGATATGTATGTATTCTTGTATATTTGTTTTTCCTGAGGACTTAGTGTTTAGTACATTATGATTTTGCATTTTGTTCATGGTAAAGCATAATGTGATAAAAAAAAAAAAAAAAGTTAGTAATAGAAATAATCCCATTGATTTCCTGCTCAAAACAGCAGAATTTATAGATTTGATAAACTATCTCTTAAGAGTGGAATTTTAGAATGACAAGCAATTCATTTTTATTTACTCATGTTTATTGTTGAAAAATTAGACATATTTATACGGTTAAATATGTCTAATTTTTTATTTACTCATGTTTATTGTTGAAAAATTAGACACATTTATAGGGTTAAATATGTCTAATTTTTCAACAATAAGCACGAGTAAATTAAAATTAGACACATTTATAGGAATAAATATGTCTAATTTTTATTTACTCATGTTTATTGTTGAAAAATTAGACACATTTATAGGGTTAAATATGTCAAATTTTTATTTACTCATGTTTATTGTTGAAAAATTAGACACATTTAACCCTATAAATGATATGGGTTTGGAATTTGGATAATAATCACAAGCACTGAGCAGCTGGAATTGCCAATCTTTATTGAAGAAAAGGTGAAAAAGGAGCTGTTAACTTGAAAAATACCACTTTATGACATCCCAAAATAGAACATTTTGAGTTTTATAGATGTAGACAGACGAATAATAAAGGGTTACTCAAACTCAAACCAATGGGAATGAAACAAAACACAATTTTGATGAGGTAACAACATTATAACTTGGCTTAGAGCTAACAAGAGTCAGTTTTGCATAATATAGGACCTTTAAATTAAGTCTGTACATACAAACGTGACCTTTTAAATAATCCCATTGATTTCCTGCTCAAAACAGCAGAATTTATAGATTTGATAAACTATCTCTTAAGAGTGGAATTTTAGAATGACAAGCAATTAATTTTTATTTACTCATGTTTATTGTTGAAAAATTAGACACATTTATAGGGTTAAATATGTCTAATTTTTCAACAATAAGCACGAGTAAATAAAAATTAGACACATTTATAGGAATAAATATGTCTAATTTTTATTTACTCATGTTTATTGTTGAAAAATTAGACACATTTATAGGGTTAAATATGTCTAATTTTTCAACAATAAGCACGAGTAAATAAAAATTAGACACATTTATAGGAATAAATATGTCTAATTTTTATTTACTCATGTTTATTGTTGAAAAATTAGACACATTTATAGGGTTAAATATGTCTAATTTTTCAACAATAAGCACAAGTAAAATAAAATTAGACACATTTATAGGAATAAATATGTCTAATTTTTATTTACTCATGTTTATTGTTGAAAAATTAGACACATTTATAGGGTTAAATATGTCAAATTTTTATTTACTAATGTTTATTGTTGAAAAATGAGACATATTTAACCCTATAAATGATATGGGTTTGGAATTTGGATAATAATAGCAAGCACTGAGCAGCGATGGGGCTGGAATTGCCAATCTTTATTGAAGAAAAGGTGAAAGGAGCTGTTTACTTGAAAACTACCACTTAAATAGAACATTTTGAGTTTTATAGATGTAGACAGATGAATAATAAAGGGTTATTCAAACCCAGACCAACGAGAATGAAACAAAACACAATTTTGATGAGGTAACAACATTATAACTTGGCTTAGAGCTAATAAGAGTCAGTTTTGCATAATATAGGACCTTTAAGTCTGTACATACAAACGTGACCTTTTACATCACGTTGCATTTGTCGACACGTTGGACTCCCTCTATATTCTCCCCACTAAAGCCCAGTGAAACCACAGCCCTCCCCGAGTGTGCAGTCTCCGCCGTAGCAGGTACACACTCAGGCAGATGGTGAGATCATGTTGACAGCGTGCGCACCAGTTTGATGTATCTCTCCTCCGTCAGTGGCTGCGGAGCGTAACACGATTTGGACGTAAGAATGGAATCCAAATCAGATTTCGGCCAGTACGATGGGCCCAGAGCTGCACTCCTCTATCTCTGTCCCCTCAACCCCACCCATAATGCGGTCAACCGGCGCGCTCCCTGTGAGAGGTGGGCTTTTGCTGACCCACCAGGGAACATTAGCTAGTGCAATCTCAGCTTTTATGTCTCTCCGAAATGACTGGCCATTATCGCATCACGCTACCTGCCTCCACCATCCAAACAGCACTGCTTTGGAACAACTAAACCCAATATTGTCGATTCTAAAGTTTGTGTATTGTTTCGTGGGGTGGGTTTCATCGCTGTGTGAACGTATTGCTTCTCACCCACTCTCTTTCTATAGTAAATGGATTAGATCATGAGTTCAGCGCGAGGGCATTGGGTAATCTACATACAATATCCCCACTGTGGCTGCTGAGCCAATCGATGTGAGACAATAAAGTCAATGCAGCAGCGCTGTTTGTTTATAGTGAGTGTATTTCTTGTATTTAAAAGCACAAACCTTTGCCTAAAAGATCATGTTGGCAGTCAAAGTTACAACTACAGTTAACCTAATATCCTCTGAAATCAATAGATAGAACATAGGTGAAATTAGATGTATAGATGGTTGTTTTTGTCAGTTTTTAGATAGACATTTTTATGAGATCAGCCTCTTAGTACAGCAGATAGAGACAGATAATCTTTGTAGGACGAATGACGATCCTGGGAGCTTAATCAACAGAGAAGGGGTCTCCAACTTAGCATCGTTCATGTATCATTGATGATGATGTCTAACTTTGTACACAAATGGATAATGGTTTATGTTTTATAAGCAGCTAAATGTACCTCATCTACATTAGGCCATGGCTCCTATATTTACTCAATTTCTGGTAACTGCTAAAACTATTAGCTCTCTGACATTTCTGTTTTGTAAAAGCAGCTCACCGGAGGAAAAGTCTGTAGACTGATGAAAAAAGGCTGCAAGAAAAAAACAATATTTCTGATATAAACCCAAATTGAGGTACATAAAATATCTACAGGGTGAACCATTATTGAAAATTCTGTTTTGTTCTCATCCAAATTCTGTTACTTCTGTTACCTCCAGGCCTCCAGTTTGGATTTTTGTGTTTTGCTGCCAGTTTGTTCCTGCTGCCTGAGCCCTGGTCCCTGATAGGTGGAACACCCCTTCACCTGGCCCCGCCTCCAGCCTCCTCCCCATATTTATGTGTCGCATTTGTGTCGGTCACTCTGTTTGTTTTTGTGCTTGTGTTTGACTTCTGTTTGCTGAGACACTCGGTTTTGCTTAGTTAATTCTGTTTTGTGCTTTTTGATTTGGTCGCTCGATTCTGTTTGTGGGTTTGTGGTTTACTTTGGGACATTCGTGGTTTTGGTTTATTTGCGTGTCCTTTAGTTTAATCACTCGTTTTTGTGAACTCGTGTGATCTGTTTTCAGCACAAAACTTGTTATATGTTAATCCTGTTATTTTGTTTCTTAACTTGGTTTATTTTCTGTACATATTTTATTGTGTTTTGTTAATTTAACCTTTTACACTCCTGTTAATTAAACATTACTTATTTATTCCATTTTCCACCTTTGTTGTGTGTTTTTTTGTTACTTCTCACATCCTAACAGAGCTGGGTCATAACACTTCCTAAAAAAAAAAAAAAAGGTATGTTGTTCACGCTGTTGCCACATCCTACACAAATTAATAAAAAAATCATAATAATGTAATCTTATGTGATGCACAAAAGCTTTCACTTTGAGAAAGAAAACAATATTTAATTTAAGGGTAAGTGCTAAATTAAACTGACCACAGTTTGATTCCATTTATGTGCAGGTAATCTGTTGTTTTTGTCAGTGCATAAATATCTATCATCACAGAGAACATTAATGATCGACTTGAGATAACTAATCGAAGGTGGGCTTGTTTGAGCTACAGACCTGCCACATTTAACTATGTAACCAAAATAGCACATGTCATCATGGCTCGTGGATCATTTTTATTGTTATATTGCCTATTTTCATTCATACACGTTTAAGACGCCCTGCATATCTTCTCTCAAAAAACACTGTTCTACCTTGTGATGTCACGTGGTAATACAGGACTGTGTTTTTAAACTCCTTCATTATTGTTTGTCAAAAAGATCACCATTAGATTTGTATTATTGTATGATTCAGCTCTATAATTTAGAACAGATTTGCTTGTTCACCGAATGCAAACTTAAAAAAATAATTAATTTGTGGCAATGAGCATGAGTTAAGTCGACGCGTCTGCTAAAGAGATGGCTTTGATGATATTTCTTCTCTTACTTATGCTATTCATACTACTTTAACATATTTTAATGAGTGTTGTTCAAAAGTCCCAAGGTCTTCTTCCTGTGCATAAGTACAGTGCACAGCTCCTATGTCCTTCCAGTCCACTCCAATGGCACTCGAAGCTGCGCTGAATGTAGACACCTGTGTGGGAGCGATAAGAGTGTTGACACAGAGATCCAGCTAATCAAGGCTTCACAATTAATGATGTTAATGACTTGCATTAAATATATTACTGCAATTACGAGGCACCATCGCACTTTAAAACACTGAGTTAGTCTTCGGAATGAGCATTTCCTGTTCTCAAAAGCCATAACGTATAAAAGCTATAGAGGAAATTAGCTTTAATAGAAGATCCAAGGGTGTATTAAAGCAGTCTTTTTACAGATACGCTAGACAAAATGTACTTCTTTAAGTCAAATGGAGGAAATTAATTGCAAAGTCTTCGGTCATTACATCCACTTGACCATAGCAGTTTAATAAGCTTGTACAACGTGAGGTGATGTCAATAAAATGCATGACTTGATGAGCAAAGTCTTTTTTATTTTCATTATAATTACAGCATTTTCTTCACTTTATTCCGTCCCACCCGCTTTTGTTTCTCCTAAACAGTGTTTTTGTGACACTTCCAATTAAACATTTACCCCATTCGTTTCAATAATGAGTTGGAGAAAGGTTTTGGTGCTTATAATATAACTTCTGAACTATTTGCTGTCAAGAGTCAACAGTGAAGATAGCAGTGTGCACGGCAACGTCTGGAATAAGATTAAACAAGATTATAAAACAAGATTATACATAGACTGGCCTGTAAACTCAGAATATCGTTGGCTACTTGACGAGCTGCACGATATTGAACCAAATTCCAGGTGAAATTGGTGCTATTACCAAATTGCAAAGGCTGAACGGAATCCAAAGCCTTCAAACAACTATAAATATCTTATCTTTTGCGTAAACCTTAAACAAAAAAGTGAAAACCCTGAAATTTAGAACTCAACAAATATGCTCTGGAATGCACGGGATTCTTATATTAGTTTATCATTTCATATTTCAATTTCCCTGCAGATGTTAATGCACCCGGACATGCTTAGAATGTGCACGGTGAACTCAATCCTGATTTGAAAACTTGAAAACTTGCGATGACCTCTTTCCAAATTTGCACAGCCCAAGTATGTTGCTTTTATTCCAACCAAAAGCAACACATTTTTGGACTTTTATTATCATTTTGTATTTATTTTGCACTTATAAAACACATAGCAATAAAATGCGCACACTAGATAAAAATGTACTGTAGATGCAGGAGGTAAATGACCCAAAAGGGCTTATAATAAAGTCTCTGCCTTTAAAAATACATCAAATTGAACATTATAGCTGTGCATTACTTCAAGGTGCATTGTGTAACTTTTCTGGTTGCTTTTCAAATGCTTTTCTCCATGAAGCTATTAATGCTTTGTCAATTTTTCACAGTATGACATTAAATCTATCTTCATATAGCCCAAACTACACTAAGTTACACTTTTCTAGGTATTTTTGAGCAATAAAAGCACCTATAATTGAAGTGCAAATGCAAGTTAATCCATTTAATGTCATATAGTGGAACATTTGAAGCAGAGCAATGACAAATCAATGAATATCAAATGAAATAAAACATTTGAAATTCGATTAAACAACAAGAAAACTGAATAATTATCTAACAATACACATAAGGATGACGTGAAATTGAAACCTTAGAACAAATCGTAGGACAAGATGAAGATCAATCCAACGCTGTAAACCTGGAATAATAATGCCGTTTGATGTAATCTAATTTGACTTCCTTGTCGATACTTCCTGATGAGGCTGACGTCCACCGGAGTTTTCTTTAGTGCATGTGTCTATAGGTGTGTGTGTGTGTGTGTGTGTGTGTGTCAGATACAGTGGGGGTTCTTGTGTCTGCCTGTGCATTGATGTGCTCTGACAGGTCAATCAATGGTGAGGAGATGTAGTCCTGCCCGCTGTGCTAAAAGAAAGAACAAGTCCAGGGTCAGCGCGCCCAGCTCCTCACATAGCCGCCGTTACTCGCACCGAATGCTAACTGCTCCCTTTCCATTTGATTTTTCTAATGGGGGACAAAGGTGAGTTAACATTTAAACTGTCTGAAATGTCATGGGAAATATAGACCTTTTAACGTTAGAACAAGGAGACTAGGAATATACATTTTCAACATGAGATGATTTAAGTTTGCAATGTATTTCCAGATAAGATAAGATATTTATAATATATATATTATAAATA
>KN498321.1:6537-17329 GCA_000787155.1 Scartelaos histophorus | reverse complement strand
CAAATTAATTTAGGATAGACAAACAGAGAGGGTCAAACAGAGAGGGTCTAAGACAGAGCAGGTAACACACAGCACAGCACGTAAGCCGCAAACAACTCACCGGATGTGCCGTCAGATCACATCACTGTTTCTGGTTGATGCAGACACGGGGAGGAAACATGCAAACTCCGGGCGACCTGGGGATAGAACCCATAACCTTCTTGCTGTGAGGTGTGAGTGTTGCCTCACAGCCACTGTGCCACCATGTTCTATTAGGCTTGACCTAAATTTTGACACGTAATATATATTTTTTCCATCCCTAGTTCTCACCTCAGTCTGAAAACAGTTTGCTGTTGTTCCAGGTTACACTGTGACCTCAGTGGTGTCGGCCCGGAGCGGCCGTCTGCTGGTGGCAGGAGCTCCACGCTTCAACCACACAGGAAAAGTCATCGTGTTCACCCTGAAGAACAGTGGAGAACTCAGCATCCTGCTCTCTCTCAAAGGACAGCAGGTACACAACCCCCCTCAAAGGACAGCAGGTACACAACCCCCCTCAAGAGAACAGCAGGTACACAACCTCCTCTCAGAGGACAGCAGGTACACAACCCCCTCTTAAAGCACAGCAGGTACACAACCTCCTCTCAGAGGACAGCAGGTACACAACCCCCTCTTAAAGGACAGCAGGTACACAACCTCCTCTCAGAGGACAGCAGGTACACAACCTCCTCTCAGAGGACAGCAGGTACACAACCCCCTCTTAAAGCACAGCAGGTACACAACCCCCTCTTAAAGCACAGCAGGTAGACCAGAGGAGTTTAGTGCAGATCTACACTGAAGAAGAAGAAAAGCTGTAGAAGCTGAGGAGGCAGGTGGTTATGCTGCTGCTGTAGAAAGTTAAGAAGGGGAAAAGTCGGGGCTGTCATCGTCAAAGATTATCACATACTTTACCTTCTTAGTCATACGGAATGAAAATGGACGGAAATGTGTATATTTAGCTGCAATAAGGCACTTCTAATGAGTTAGAACAAGAGGAAAATGGACTGGTGCTCAGGAAATGACTTTCCTGATTAGTGAAGAAATGAGGACCACGCCAAGTATTTTTATTATTATTTGTTTTTTTAATAAATCCAGGTGTAACTGTTTAGACTGTAATGCATTTATAGTCGATAAAGTAGCCGCATTTCTGTTTCCCACTGTTTTATGTGAATACTATGGTAGATCCAGTGTAGCAAATATTCTACAAATAGTCTACAACATTATCACCAAAGAAAGCCACTTAACCCAAATGGAACGCGCTGAAATGCACCAAAAATCAGAATACTGTATAAAAAGTGCTTTGTGAGTCTGACCCCAGCTTAGTCCCCATTTAAACCCAGACTGGAGCCTCCCACACACACACAAATCAGAGAGTTCTATTTCATAAAAGCTCAGTTAAATGAGAAAATGTGTGTAAATATATTGCAATTGAAGCTTTAGATTGAAGTCAACGTTACTGCTGCACAAGAAGAAAAACAGTCATCTTGAAGCATGTGGCACTTGACCTGTTCCTGTAGGTCAGTCGTGGAGCTGGCCGCCGGCTCCTGGCTCCTCTCCACTGATACTCGTGCAGTCAGCAGCACTTTTCTTTTAAGTCATGGGAAACTAAGGCATCAGAAAAGAGTTATTTTTAAGTGCACGTGTTTTTAATATGAAAAGGAACACTGATCCAGGCTGCTTTTCAAAGCTCAGTCTGATCGGCTCCTGAGATTAAGCTCCTGAATTTCAAATACTTTCAAAGTCTGGGCTGTTACTGAGCAATTACTGTTAATATGTGGTAAATATATCTACTGTATAAATATCACTGCAATTCTGTTTAAAAGAATGAAACAATTTGAGATCAAAACCTTCTTTCTTTCTTATTTTTTGGATACAAAAATACAAATTGAATATATTTTTCAGAAAGGAATTGTATGTAATTGAAAAAAAAGATTAAAAAAATAAGCCTGGAAGATTATTTTTATAGGTCATAATTGGCAAAAAGCAAAGAATTATGACTTTACTGTATGTTTCTGTAGAAAACATAATAGTTTAGAGTTCTACAAATGAATAAGAGATTATAGTGTCATAAAATAGAATAAAATAAAAATATGTATTATTGATGCACTATATTTATATCACAAAAGTATATAATAAAACAATGTGTTCTGGTTAGTCGTGAAGGACAGAAAAATGTGTTATTTTCTCTGAAGTGGTTACTGGATGGCTAAACTGAAAGGTCCAAAATTACACAAAATGGACTCTCGTGAGCGTTTATCCATGTTAGAATGTTTTTACCTCCTCAAAAACAGACCTGGAGTTGTAATCCAGAAATGTTCATTTGTTTTCTTATGTACTTTAAAACTTCTTGGGTTCTTTTTTGGAGTCAATACACTTTACTGTAAGTTGTTAAGTTAAAATACCTAGAGTTGTGTTTCGCTTCATACACACTTTTTTGTCTGTCTACTAGTAATGAAACAATATCCAAATTTCTTGATATTTTCATGATATACATCTCATGGTACGATTTTTATCAGAGGTTTACAAAATTGTGAAAAATGACTTCACAAGACTTAATCCAAAGAACTAAGATTTTAAAATGCTTAGAACAGTTATTTCTTCATGTAGTCTGCGCTGAAACAGAGCAAAGGATCATGGTCTATGTAGTTCCTTCTGTTTTTTTGCTGCCACTGATGCACCACAGCAATGAATTTAAGCAGACAAACTTGTGATTTGATATCTTATGATGGCCATGATATTATTGAGAGACTAGAGATATGATATGACAATATTTATTTATAGTTATTGTTACACCTCTACTGTCTACATCTCCAAAGCTAAAAATGCTGTTCCACCTTGTGATGTCATGTAGTGGTAATATTCAACTTAAGCGTTACCTTTTACCTTTATTTTATTTTATTTTAGTGAAGGTGTATGGAGTTTAAAAACACAGTAGAGACATCACCAAGGAATGTTTTCAGTTTGAGACAAGAACTTAGGTCTGCTGAATGTATTGACAGGAAATACAGAATCATCGTAAAGTTCTATCGTATTCTCGTCCAGATCGGCTCGTACTACGGCAGTGAGATCGCTCCTGTGGACATCGACGGAGACGGAGTGACCGATAACCTGCTGGTGGCCGCTCCCATGTTCTTCAGCGCAGGCATGGAGAAAGGGAAGGTCTACATCTACAGAGTCACCGAGCAGGTAACACACACCAGTGGATTATCTGTTACATAAGGGGGAGTTCTTATACAGTTGTAGAGAGTATTATCTGTTCGATAAGGGTGAGTTGTTGTACAGTTGTAGTGAGTATTATCTGTTACAAAAGGGTGAGTTGTTGTACAGTTGTAGGGAGTATTATCTGTTACAAAAGGGTGAGTTGTTGTACAGTTGTAGGGAGTATTATCTGTTACAAAAGGGTGAGTTGTTGTACAGTTGTAGGGAGTATTATCTGTTACATAAGGATGAGTTGTTGTACAGTTGTAGGGAGTATTATCTGTTACATAAGGATGAGTTGTTGTACAGTATAGGAAGTATTATCTTTTACATAAGAGTGAGTTCTTGTACAGTTACAGGGAGTATTATCTGTTACTTAAAGGTGAGCTGTTGTACAGTTGTATCGAGTATTATCTGTTAAATAAGTGTTGGTTGTTGTACATTTGTAGGGAGCATTATCTGTTACATAAAAAGGAGTTGTTGTACAGTTGTAGGGAGTATTATCTGTTGCTGTTACCCTAACCCTAACCCTAAAAATAGTTTTAAATCGAAGCAATAACATTTCCATGGAGACAGAAAGTGCTGGACCCTTCACAAGAAATGTTACGCACACACAACACATGAAAACAGAGACAAAACTTGGAACTAAACCTGGACCAGACCGACATTAAACCAGTACAAGAACCTGACCAGGATTTTAGAAATAATTTTTATGAAAAAATAACACGGAAGGGGTGATTGAGCACATTCAGACAAGTGGAATAGGCCTGTCCCAGTTCCAGTTACCTTCACGAGTCACTATAATAACATCCGTCATCCTTCTTTATGTGCATTTTTTTCCTTCCAAGTGACCCACATAGTGCTCTCACACACACACACACACACTTACAGTTACAGTTACAGGCACTAATTACACTAACCTGGTCCTAATAGACTCACACCTGTTTAAACTCCACTTTCCCCTCTGCTCTTTTCAAACACTCCACTGGTAACACCGCGCGACCTTTGACCCCATCCCCTCAAAAAACATCAAAACCTCCACCCGACTGTACCCCATTTTATTAGCCCCGCACAGTGAACTCAAAGGGAAAGAATCTGGAAGTTTAGGGCCAGTTCCAGCAAGCAGTTTGGAGGTGAGAACTTTCAGGAATACGAGGAGAAGTCCCACAGCTCCGTGTCGTGGTAGTCGCTCATTGGAATAACAAATGGGCTCGGAGGGTCTGTTTTGACTGCGTTTAAACGGATGTGGAAATGGTAGGAGATTTGTGTTGTAGTCCAGACCACGGGACAGGCAGCAGAGGGGTCCGAGGAGGAGAGGCCCAGCGAGTCCATGTGCGAGGCCGGGCGATGGGGTTGACTCAGGTGCACATGTGGAAGTCGTGGAAAGGCTATAGGAAATTTTATGATCAGACTGACTATAGAAGTTTTATGGAGATGTGTTCAGTTTAAAAGCACACTATGATGTATTATTCAAGCTCAGGATAAATGGTATTTTCACTGCAGTCTGAAATTTTAACGCAAAATGTCTTGTTACCTCACCAAAAACAAACCTGGAGTTGTGTTTTGTTTCATTCACATGTCTGAGTAACCCTTTATTATTAGTCTGTCTACATCTCCAAACCTCTAATGCTTTGTTCCACCTTATGATGTCACGAAGCAGTAGTTTTTCAACCTTTTCAAACCCATGTTTTCCTCACCCTCAGTACACAGACTGCTCATGCACTGACACTGATTCATAATTGTGTTGAGGTAGTGACAGAAGGAGGAGTATTTCAACCAGATGAGCCTTTTAAAGATGGGGTACCTGATTTTCAGACCTCAAAAAGTTAGGGTTAGTAATCAGTCCAGTCTCACTACTTCCTGTATATTTGGGACAGTGTTAACATCCACATGCATGAAAGGCGTTAGAAGATTTTTCATTCAAACAACAGTGAAATGGTGTTGAACTACTATACTACCCATACTACCACATATGAATGGACATAGCTAACACGTCAGCTGCTGCACTCTAAACAGGAAGTGCTCCAGGCTTCTGATTCTGGATCCAACTTACATTAAGATCTTGTGGCTCCTCTCTCTGGACCTGCTGCTGTGGCCTCGGCATTTTGGTCTTAAAATGTTCTTATTAACCTGCTCTGCATGATTCTGTTTTTTTTCTCACTATTTTATCCGTCAAAAAAATCCTATATCACCCTTCTTAGTTAACTTTTTTATACAGTCTATGTGAACCACCCAAACACAGCCAATCAGAGCACTGCTTACAGTTCTTACTTAAAAGTAAAAAATACTTTATGATAAGAAAAAGTGTACGGCTGTCTGATTTAGTCACAAAGTGTGTCTTGTACAGTGCACTCTCTGGAGGGGGAAAAACCCATTCATTATTCTTTGATTTACAAGAATAAAGTCTCCACCTCTCCCTTATAAAATATGAAATGCAGTTTGTACAACTAGAACATCACTGATTAGTGTAAAGGCTGTAACTTACCTGCACTTGTAGAAAAAGGACATATAGTTCTGAAATATGGAAGTTCAACCATTTGGAGATGGTTTAATTCAGGTTTAGATGAGGCTAGGGGTTAGACCTAGTTATACTTTGTGTGGATTAGAGTTAGTTCTGGTTCAAAATACCAGGTGAGTCCTTGGGAAAGACACTTCACCCACCTGCTTCACCTGCCTCCAGTGTTGCAGTATGGTTTGCATGTTCTCCCTGTGTCAGACTGGATTTCCTTCTTATAAAATGCACCTTAATCTTACCCTTGATTTCTCCAAATGAGGCACAGTGGCTGAGTGGTTAGCACTCTCGTTCCACTCTCGTTTGACACAGGTTCTGGGTTGACCAGACTTTTCTGTGTGGAGTTTGCATGTTCTCCTGTGTCTAGGTGGGTTTACTCCACTTTCCCCATCAACTCAAAACATGCACAATAGGCTCTGGTAAAATCCTCAAGATAAGATAGTCCTGACCAAGACTAGTTCAAGATCTGCAGAAGAGGACAAATTTCCCTATGGGGACAATTAAATGTACCCTAACCTTAACCTTAAGACCTGTTTTAGTCCTGGTTCAATCCCTGTCCTGTATAAACAGTGAGTAGCAGACCTCTCAGACCCCTACAGTGCAGAGGTCCTCCTGTATATCACCCACTGTGGACTCACTGCGACCTGAGTGCTCGCCCATATGTTTCCTATTAAACAGCAGCCGTCAGTGTGTATTTGAGCCTGCTCCCTCCCTGTGTCCGTCCCTGACACCAGCTCTCATCTCCACGCCCCGCTCCTCGGTCCACTGCTGCTCATCTGTCCAACTGAAAAAACAAAACGGCTCAAGTTCTATCACCTTTACCACAGGGAGGCCTACTCACTACTGCAGAGACTACAGTACTACTCTGCTCCTACTGCTTTCCACTTGTCAGCGTCTGGCACTTGAAACTTGAAACACTTAATCACACTAGCTGCTAATGCCAATGTTAATGTCAGTGTTCGTTAGTGAGGTACCTGTGTGATGCACTTTAAAAACACAGAGGAGTATTAGAACCAGATGACTCTTCTTCAGATTGCGACCTTTAAATCGTGTTATAATCATGTTACCTCATCAAAAACAGACCTGGAATTGTGCTTTATTTTTTTCACATGTTTGGCTAACCATCTATTATTAGTCTGTTTATATCTCTAAAGCTCAAAATGCTCTGTTCCGCCTTGTGATGTCATGAAGTGGTAGTGTTCAGCCACATTTTACCTTTAGTTCAGTAGAGATTGAGAATTCCAGGGCTGAAATTATTCAAATGATCCAGTGAAAGTGTGTTAAGTTTATTGGAC
This sequence comes from Scartelaos histophorus, assembly GCA_000787155.1. Classification (NCBI taxonomy): domain Eukaryota; kingdom Metazoa; phylum Chordata; class Actinopteri; order Gobiiformes; family Gobiidae; genus Scartelaos; species Scartelaos histophorus. Next base: position 10,309 of record KN498321.1, on the reverse strand, counting down.
TTGTGTGAATGAAACAAAACCCAGCTCCAGGTATATCTGGTGTGTAATATGGGTCCTTTAAAGATGAGGTACCTGATTTTCCATTTGTTCAACTGGAAAAACACGCCAGATCAAGTTATATCACCTTAACCACAGGGAGGCCAATGATACGCCTGAATACTACTGCACTATTCTGCTCCTGTGGTTTTCCCCTTGTCACCGTCTGGGCCCGTCTCTGTCAGACTTATGAGCTGCTAAGAAAAGACCAGACTTAAACCCTGCACCAGGATATAGTCTGCTTTTAAACCCGAAGATTCCTGGCATTTCTTCTGAAGTTATTTGAGTTCAGAAACAGAATTTGATCGGCAGAAGAGGGGGTTGATCAAGTGAAAGATGTGAGTTTCCTGTTTGACAGTGTGTGGTCTGAAAATGAGTTTTAGATAAGTGTATCAACAAACTCCCCCATGAGAGTAGGATGTTTGACATGGTTTATAAGATAAATACTGTGGTGCAGTGGGTTAAGCATTGGCTCATTAACTGTAAGGTGGCTGTACCCAAACGCATAGTGCTGTTGTGTCCCAGACGCTTCCACTGCTCTCTTCAGTATTCAGCTGTAACTTAAACCTGTAGCCAGAGATTATAGTGAATATGTCCATGCAGCTGCTGTCCTGAGTTTTAGATTTCACAATAAAAGTGAGACAGTTGCGAGGACTTGATCTGAGCATGTGTTTGACATGTGCTCATGTGTCATATGTGATCCATAAGTGACTCATCACACTGATGCTTGGTCAGCCTTGGTCAGCATGACTGGAGATTCCGTTAATGTAAATCTTCTGTCAAACACTTTCATCAGTGTATGTTTTTTTTTTTTTCTATCCAGCTGCTTGTCTTTATCTGTGGAAACCACTAAAATAATCACCAGCTGCTCTGGCAGATTTTACCTCCTGTACTGGTCATCCCCCAGCTGCTTCCACGTGGAGGAGCAGTGGCTCTACTCCGAGCTCCTCCTATGTGGGCAATGTCTAATCTAGGAATGCATCAACAGTGCTTGGGTGGGAATCAAACCTTCAGCCTTTTGTTTCTTGGAAATGGCAGCTCACCATATACTGTATATTTACACATGAAGTGTTCCCTCCTGATGGGACTGCTCATGTCCCTTAGGCTCACTCTGAGGATGTAAATAACCGAACGATCTGTGGATTCTTTGCAGAACCGTTTTGTGTTCGAGGGCGCTCTGGAGATCCATAATGGTGGACAGAACGCACGCTTCGGCTCGTCTCTGGCCCCTGTCCCAGACCTGAACGGAGATGGCTTCAATGACCTGGTGGTGGGTGCTCCGCTCGAAGACGACCACAAGGGGGCGGTGTACGTGTTCTTCAGCCAGCACAACCGCATCCTGCGCAAGTATAAGCAAGTAAGAGCTGATATCATAAGACAACAAGTACAAGCAGCACAGAACCAAAGAAAATAATTGAAGCAGTTAGAACACACATCCCAAAACCAAAAACGTGCTCTAGCAGCCAGTTCTGTTTGAACCCAGATGTAATTTTTTTTTTTGTTTTTACACAAACGGAGCATGCAAGTCTTTAATTCGTTAACCAGCCTGTCAGTCACATCCAGCAAAAACACTAAGGAGACAGGATATGGTTCCAGACCCACACTTCTCCTCAAGTGTGTGGTTTTGGTCCATCAGGCAAACCAAACATGCAAGAAGAACATCTTCTCCTGAAACCAAAAACAAGTTCGAGGGTCTGCACTTATTTCGTTGGGTTTTAGATGTTGGTGAATGGTTTGCTGACTGTTTATAAACACTGTGCACTGTTGTGTTCTGATCCACCTACTGTACGTGTGTGTGTGTGTGTGTGTGTCTTCTCAGAGGATCGCAGCCTCAGACCTGGCCCCTGGGTTGCAGTACTTTGGTCGCAGTGTTCACGGGGCCATGGACATGAACGGGGACGGCCTGGTGGACCTGGCCGTGGGCTCTCTTGGGGCTGCTGTCCTGCTCTGGTTTGTAACTCTGCTCTCAGTCTGCATTTAAAGTGATTCTCTTGAGGAAACGTTCTAATATTGAGGTAGTTGGGTCCTACTTTTAGCTAGGTTGTGAGTTTGTCACCATTATAAATTTGAAGATAATAACAGAATTTGCCTCTATACATTTCAGTGTCATGAAAACACTAAAGCAAAATACATCTAAAATACATAAACACTTTAATCTTATCTTTGTCTTTCTAAATGAATTTCTGTTACAAATAGAGGAACATGGCAAATCAGTTTTACCCTGGGACTCATTGGCCACACTAGGATGTGTTTACAATTATCACATAAAACTGGGACAAAATTGGGACCAAATCTGCAAATAAAACCAGGATTAGAACAGAACCAAACCAAGTCTACATCAGGTTTGAACAGGGGTCAAATCAGGACCAAGTCAGGGCAAGTGTTAATGCCCCAGTCCAGTCTTTCTTTCATTAATTTTAGTCAATGAACAAATCAGTACTTTTAGTCGTAGTTTTAGACTGTAATAATGCTGGTGCCAGTCATATGGTTTTAGACATTATGATTCGTTTTTATCTATTTTTTCACCATATGTTTTACAAAATCTTTGTTGAAATATTTTATTCAACAAAATGAATGAACACTGCGATCCACAAGCATATAGGACTAAACAAATGTATTAGGCACAACCCTAAGGTGTTTCACTGCTGCCATCATTTAACAGTATTTCTGTTACCAAAATATGCTTTTATATTTCTATAATGACTTTGTTGAAATATTTTATTCAACAAAATGAATGAACACTGCGATCCACAAGCATATAGGACTAAACAAATGTATTAGGCACAACCCAGTATAAGGTGTTTCACTGCTGCCATCATTTAACAGTATTTCTGTTACCAAAATATGCTTTTATATTTCTATAATGATTAATCCTCCTGTATATGTAAGATATTTTTTTATCAAAACCAGATCTTCAGTGCTAAAACTATTGTTACTATCCAAACATTTTCAAGTTTAATGTTTTCCTAAAATGACACCAAAATCTCATCCAAAGCAAGTCTCTGGGAACAGTTAGAAACTATTTGAACTCAATAGCACAAAAGACTTTGCAAAACTCAATAAAATAAAATAATAAAGTCAATGGAGAATGCATCTGCACCAAACTTGAACACTTAATATTAACATTTTTGGTTATTATTTGTCAACCAGGACAATTTTTTTCCAATATATTCCAATTGGTCATTTTCTTAATGAAGAACAATTAAATTAAATTGAAACAATTTTTTGATAAACTATGAAGGGATTTATCTTTTCTTGTTTTTATGACAGGTGCTTTAATACATTTGTTAAGCTCTGTATCTCAAACAACAGAAATAAAGTAAAGGAATATTTTTATGAAAACCTTTGACTGAATAGACACTTATTGTATTCTTTCTTTCAATATCTAGAATAAATCTGATTCCCTGTATGTAAATCACCTCATTGAAATGTATAGTGTATAGAGTGGATACATGCCTGCTGTCAGCGGGGTCTTTCCCCTGTGCCTCCAATTTGCCCTTAGGTCCCAGAGTGTGGTCCGGATCTACGCGTCGGTGAGCTTCGAGCCCAGTAAGATCAACGTGTTTGTGAAGGACTGTCAGCGCGGAGGCAAAGACGTCACCTGCATGTCCGCCATCGTGTGCTTCAACGTGACCGCACGCACCCCCGTCCCCCCTGACCAACACATAGGTAAAGACCACCCCCGTCCCCCATGACCAATGCATAGGTAAAGACCACCCCTGTCCCCAATGACCAA
>JACN01052884.1:0-16602 GCA_000787155.1 Scartelaos histophorus | reverse complement strand
ATCTAAATATGTTATGTGTTTGCCATTGTTACTCCATACTGCAGAACTATGATCCTCTCTCTGAGTTTTAAGCAAAGGAGGTTGTAGCTTCATACACTGAGACAGGCCATGATGTCTCTGTGACCTCTGATAGGATTTCTTGGTTATTGTTACACCACTACTGCCTGTGTGACCTCCAAGACTTCCCCATCCACTAGTCATATTTTACTAGTAAACTATTACAGTGTCATATTTAACAAAGCTGGTCCAACTGTCATTGAAACAAAGTGTTGTTGTTCTTTTTATTTCCTCCATAGGTGGAGATGGAGAAGATCCACGACCACGAGCGTCAGTGTTCCTACGAGCACCTGAACCTGCTGCTGCACTTCATCATGGGCATCAAAGTGAGTCTGGAGAGTCTGCAGCCCCAGAGCCTGGAGGTGGCCGGACACAAGCTGCAGGAGCTGCACCAGTCGCTGAGGGAGCTGGAGACAAAGATGTCCCAGCTGGGAGCCGGGTCACTCCCCCCCGTGCAGGTGGGTCACAGCCGAGGGGAGGACAGTCTGGAATAATGAACTGGGATGTTCTGAAAGCTGCCGTCATTTACAGGTATGTGTTCAATAGTAACTGCTCATTACACTTCTGTATAATGAATAATAATGAAAGACAATTGATTGGACACACAAACAAAAACAGTGAAATTCTTAATTTACCATTATTAAAGACCACACGGGATGAGCGACTACTTAAATCAAATTTTCAAATATTAAAAGGGAAAACATCCAGTATGTGTCAGTCCTGTGGGAGAAAATGCCTTGTTGATGCTGGAGGTCAGAGGAGAATGGGCCGACTGATTCAAGCTGATAGAAGAGCAATGTTGACTGAAATAACCACTCGTTACAACCGAGAAATGCAGCATCTGTGAAGCCACAACACGCACAAGGAGGCGGATGGGCTACAACAGCAGAAGACCCCGCCGGGTACCACTCATCTCCACTACAAAGAGGAAAAAGAGGCGACAATTTGCACGAGCTCGCCAAAATTGGACAGTTGAAGACTGGAAATAAGTTTCCTGGTCTGATGAGTCTCGATTTCTGTTGAGACGTTCAAATGGTGGAGTCAGAATTTGGCGTAAACAGAATGAACATGGATCCATCAGGCCTTGTTACACTGTGCAGGTGGTGGTGGTGTAGTGGTGTGGGGGGTGTTTTCTTGGCACACTTTAGGTCCCTTAGTGCCAACTGGGCATCGTTTAAATGCCACGGACGACCTGAACATTGTTTCTGACCATGTCCATTCCTTCATCACCACCATGTACCATCCTCTGACGGTGACTTCCAGCAGGATCATGCACCATGTCATAAAGCTCCAATCATTTCAAACTGGTTTCTTGAACATGACAATGAGTTCACTGTACGACAATGGCCCCACAGTCTCCAGATCTCAACCCGATAGAGCATCTTTGGGATGTGCTGGAATGGGAGCTTTGCATCCCACAAATCTCCATCAACTGCAAGATGTTCTCCAGTCAATATGGGCCAACATTTGTAAAGAAGCTTTCAGCACCTTGTTGAATCAAAGCCATGTAGAATTAAGGCAGTTGTAAAGGCGAAAGGGTCAAACACTGTATTAGTGTGATGTTCCTCATAATCCTTCAGGTGAGTGTACATTACTGCAGTCTGATCGTGCACACACACTTTGGTCTGACAGAAGAAGAGCAGAGCACAGGGGAGTGTGAACAAAGGCAAGGTGAGGGGAGGTGGATGAGCAGCTTTAATATGATTCACTATCTTAATTTAATCTGATCATTAGATTAATATAGAGTGAATATGCCCATGTCATAGAATGTCAGCCGCTCAGTCAGTCCTTGGGCGACTGCGGCTTCACGAGTTGCTTATCTTCCTGACTCATTATTATGTATTGAAATGTATGAGCACATCTTCTCCAGGGAGTGTGTGGCCCGGCCCTGACCTCCTTCACGCCCCTGCCCAGCGCTGTGGGAGCCGCTCTGGAGCTGCAGCTGCAGAGCGAGAAAACCAAAGTGTGTGAGCTGAGCCGCAGGCTGCAGGAGCTGGAGCTCAAAGTCTCCACGTTTGAGAACATCGTGTGTGTCCTGAACCGCGAGATGGAGCGAGCCTGCACCACCATGGAGGCCTACAACCGCCAGCACCGCCTGGACCAGGACAAGATCGAGATCCTCAACAATAAGGTGACAACAGAACTGGCAACAATAGAAACAGAACAGAGAATGCCTAAAAATCTTTGAAATGTAAGAAAACTGAATTGTGATTTGTTCTGTATAGGACAATGATAAAACAAACATGACATTATAATGCATTTCTTAATTTATTCTGCTTCCCGCTTTTATGTAGTGATAATACTGCAGAATATATTATTACAAAGCCACTGTATTCACATGTGAGCCCACTGGACACATTCAAATCCAACATAAAACTGGAGTAGAACCTCTAGACCCCAGTAGAATAAGATTAATATATTTTGGCTCCTATAGCCAGTCTCTGCTTAAATTTGTCTCTTATCACCTCAACTTCTCTGTGTGTGTTAAAGATGCACTGCGTAACTTTTCACGTTGTGGCTCCACTATCACGGAGACGTCATTGCTGTAACGTTCCACAATCTGGTATTAAACTATGAGATGCATTTGTTCAATTATGGGTGTTTTTATTGCTCAAAAAACCTTTAAACCTGCAATCTTACAGTAAGAGGGGTTTGTTTCTTTGGAGACTGAAAAGGAAATTGAAAAGTTTAATGCCAATCTCTGGAATATTGGTGGTAAAGCAATAACATCTCCATGGAGACCAGTGGCTGGCGAGCTCTACCAGAATAATTACCTTTTAAAAACAGAATAGACATGGTCATGGCTTCACACTGATGTGCGGGTGTGGTCCGGGTGTGGTTCAGGTGCGTCAGCTGGAGCGCACGGTGAGCCTCAGAGACCTGTCCATCGTGGAGATGGAGGGGAAGATGAGGGAGATGTCTGCAGCCACGTACGACGGAGTGTTTGTGTGGAAGATCTCAGATTTCACCAAAAAGAGGCAGGACGCTGTGGCCGGACGAGCCCCCGCCATGTTCTCCCCCGGTACAAACAGTGATTCTACTTCCTGTGCACTTTATCTCCAATCTTTTATGCTTTAAAATCATACGTCTGAAGTATTTCACCACATTTCACAAATAATTACACAGTTTTGTCTTGTATATAAACTATAAGTGCAGCACTCTGGTCTTTTGAGAGTCTCAAGGCTCCAGACCTGAAACGGCACAGTCTGTGGCCTTAGGATTAATTTGTATCTGGGCTTAATTTTGACAACCCTAGAAGAAGTACTAATGTGTTCTAGAGACATGTGCATAGTAAAACTGCCTGTTTGTATTGTAACGGTTTGTATTGTGCTTTTCAGCCTTCTACACCAGTAAATATGGATATAAAATGTGCTTAAGGATCTACCTGAACGGGGACGGCACCGGCCGAGGGACTCACCTGTCCCTGTTCTTTGTGGTGATGAGGGGCCACAGTGATGCTCTCCTCAAGTGGCCTTTCAACCAGAAGGTAAAACATCAGCTGTGTTGTTGTTGGTAAATTAGCCAAACAGGATTAAAGAAACTCATAATGAACAAGTTGGTTTCTCTGCCTGATCATTAGATTAGATTTATTTATTTGTCATTTTTACATAAAAACTGCCGCCTCAGTTCAGTACAATGACAGACATAGTAACAGTAAGTTTACTAATGCTGTGTACTATAATAATATAGTAATACTGAATCTTTTTAACAGCTTAAGGAGGCTCTTGTCCAGTCCAGTAGTTCTGGTCTTGTCGCTGTGGCTCCTTTTCTGTCACTACAGTTTTTAGTTTTTTTACAGCAGTTCAAACTTGTGTCCTCGACTTTCTGCACAATTCATTAACATTCTGTGGAGAAATCCTGCAGTTTTGGCTGGAGGACACTGATCTTTTTAATAAGCAGTTTGTCCATTATGAATTAAGCCTTTTCATCATTTTCACAAACTATTTCTGGTCACACTAGGACAATTTCAAATGCGTCAATACAAACATAAAACAGTGTTTTGTATTTAATCCATCATCAGTCCAAGCACAGGCCCTGAGCACCTTTTACAAATCCTGTTCAGCGTAGCATCAGTGCATGACCAGAGGCTCAGTTCTGTTGTATATTTTCAAGTCAAAATAAAAACATAGTTTTCAGCACCTGCTGCTGCTGTTCCCAGGTGACCCTGATGCTGCTGGACCAGAACAACCGGGAGCACATCATCGACGCCTTCAGACCGGACATCTCCTCCTCCTCGTTCCAGCGCCCGGTCAGTGACATGAACATCGCCAGCGGGTGCCCGCTCTTCTGCCCGCTCGCCAAACTCGACTCCAAGAACACCTACATCCGAGATGACACCATCTTCATCAAGGCCATCGTGGACCTCACAGGGCTTTAGGTAAACTCAGCCAGAACTGGAGGAAACTCTGGAGGTTTAAAATACTTAAGGTACATTTAGGTTTTGTAATTGATAAGATGCAAGAAAATAAGAAGAGCTACTACTGTTACCAAGTGTTTTCCCTTTGAAGAAAATGTATTGACCAAAGTTAGTTGAGGAGTTGTTTAAAACACTAATGTCATTACGAATAGAATTATAAGGCTCATTATGTCCAGTTTGTTTTTACAGGAAAATACTTCTGCCACTACTTTTCCGACCCCTTTTATATTATTGTGCTAAGCACTTTTTATGAAGTATTAAACTAGTAATGCAAGTAATGGGATTTTTATTTTAGAAGCCAAGGCCGTGGTTGTCCACTTTCCATATGGTTCATTATTTCTCTTCAGGACTAAATAGGATCTAATCCTGGACAACCAGAACTAGACCCAGACCAGAACAAGCCTACATGTGGACTAAACTGGGCAAAAACCAGGACCAAACCAACACTTCTCTGACCATCAGCCACTGCCCTTAGTGCCCTTCATCTCATAAATCAATCAAGCCCAATTTTTTCCACAAAATGACTAAGTTACAGCCAAGATATTACAGTTTTGCGCAAGTCTCTAGTCTCAAGTTTACTGCGACCTGTAAGCCAAGGTGCATGTTTTTAAAGTGTTTTATTATTGACTTGAGTCTGAAACTGCACATAATGAGCCTTGTTTCATCATTAGTTAGTCCAGCCGTTACTAACCCAGTGATAGAGCCGTAGGTTTCATCGTGCACTGACATTTAGAGCCGCAGATGTCACTTTGTGTGTTGCTGAGAATTGCACATGTTAAAAGTGCAGTACTTCACCACTGGCCCACTGTCCCTCACCTCTCCAGTGTTCATGGTGATCATTCGTGGTGCACATTGCTTGAATTCAGTGAATTCCGAGTGCAGTATTTGAGTTCGGATGGTTTCGTGTGATTGTTTTTTTTATGTTCTTGTTGAGATGTTGCATGTTGAAATTACGATGGAAGTTACTACATGTTCCAGCCGATCTGCCCAAATGGAAATATGACCTATTTTGTGAGAAAGATATCATATATTTCATACAAGTTTTGGAAATATTGAATTATATTTGATATTATATTTATGTTTTGGGCACCTGCTTTTTAAAATGCTTTTCTGTTACCATAGTCACTGTTATAACTGTGCAACTGCTCCACATTAGGTAAACGCTTAAAGCTGCACTGTGTAACTTTTTGTTTGGGGTCCGTCACCTGCTTGTTTCCATGGAGATGTCATTGCTCTGCCTGGAATGTTCCACGGCGTGACTTTAACAAGCTCTAATATACATTTACTCAAATACAATTAGTTTTATAGCTCAAAAATACCTTGAAAAACAGGTGATGTGACTGTGAGCGGGGTCGCCTCTCCACAGACCTGACCTTGTACCTGGTCTGGTTTGGTCTCCATGTCAAGAACGATGAGATATTCACGCTGAAGAAACGAGCAGGTGATGGAACCCAACCAAAAAGTTCCATATCACATATTTGAGGCTATTTTGAACACTTTAAACAGCTAAATATCCACCGCAAACAAGTCCACGTTTTTGCTAAAGTTAATATGCAGTCTACAATTAAAGATACTTAAAGATGCTGATTGTAACGTCATTGAACCCATTGACCGCGTGTCCCACCAGCTCTGACCGTAGTGAATGCCTTTAGAGAGAGTTATACTTCCATCTGGGTGTCTGTTCTCGGCTCGCTTCAGATTTTGGAGCAGAGACAGAGAACTAAAAAGGAAGCTGACGGCGTTTATTGTATTTGCTATTTTGGGATTTCCTTACATCTTGAACTGACCCACTTTCTACACCGAATCAAGTGCCTGTACTTTGCTTAAGTTGACGAGTCTTGTTCAAAGTACTTTCAAATGTGAAGAAAATACGACATGACGTTTTAAAATGGTTTACTTTGGTGACTCTGAATGTCTTTTGTATCCTATATTTTCTCATTTATGAAGATTTTATTGTAAATCCAGACCAGCCTGTTTTTAAATGCGATTCCGAAGCGTCTCTGTGCATGAGACGTTTCAGTTTTATCTATATTATACTGGTAAATATCGACCAGTGTTTAATTTTGTATTCATTTTATTATTTATATATGAAACAATGAGTCTTTGGCTTATTGGGGAGTAGACAATATTATTAGTAATGATGTTTTTTGTGCGTTCCATAGACTGTATAATATAAATGGACATAACTAACCCACTACTCACCACGTTCCAAATAGGAAGTGAGTGTGGGGGGCGCTTCCGGCTCCAATTGACTTTACATTGGAAAACTGTCAAACTCTCTCTCTGCAACTGCTGCTGTGAGCCGTGTCTTAAAATGTTCTAATTACAGTATTTTTGGGTCTATAAAGTGCACTGGATTATAAGGCGAAGTATCAAATAATATGTCAGTTGTGTCATTGTCCACACATAAGGAGCATCGGATTATAAGGCACAATAAGAGAAACAAAACACGTGTCGGATAAATGGAACTTTATTCAGGTCATTTACAATAACTCTCAGTTGTAGCTAACACAAAAATACAAGTTTAACAGTTGGTGATTTGGGCATCAAACATGCCCGGATCCTCTCAACATTGTTCAGTTTTAACACAAAAATACAAAAGCTGAAATCTGCATGGTAATGGTGGCATTTTGGGTCCTTGTACAGCACACGGCAGAACTACCGGTATGTTGCACAGTCGCCCTATATGTGGCCAACATATTACTCCTCCTGACTCGCCCACTAATACCTTATTAGACTAATGTGGACAACATCAAATCGGTTGGAGGTTAAACACAACCAAAGGTCACACATAAGGCCACTGGATTATAAGGCCACTGTGGATTTTTGAGAAAATGTCATGATTTTAGATGCGCCTTATAGTCCCAAAAATACGGTAACCTGCTCTAACTCACTCCTGGCGGTGCTAATTTTGCTATTTCTGCGTGATTAAATTCCTATTCCTAATATGAAACTGACTTCAAACTCGCTCCTATAGCTGCCGGCCTCTGTGAGCTTCATTTGACTGGAGCTGAACGCCGCGGGTGACGTCGCGCTTCATGAATCCACTTTTTTATACAGTCTATCGTGCATTCTCGTGTCAAATTATTGAGCTGGAACAATGGTATGAAAATATAAAATCGTATTGTGATATGATATGACCCTGCGTTTTTAAATAGTTTGTAATTTGGTGCGTTTCTGTTTAATGCAGCACTTGTCCCCTCCCCTTTACTCTTATTGGTCCACCTCTGTGATTGAACCAATAACCGTGAAGTGTGTGAACTCTTAAAGCAAGCACAGCGCTTTTAGTCAATCTTTATAACATCATGAAGCAAGTAAGTTTACGCATTTTTATCAAGTCAAAATTGCGACGTTATGATCCAATACCGGTTTCGTAATACGCCGTCGCTTCAGAACATCGGTTCAGACTTCGGACTTTTTACTGCCTCTAGTTGCCACAGAAAGTCTCATAATGTCTGAACTTTTCTGTAGTTACTTTGAGACAGCTCCTTAACTCATTTATATCACTTTTGTCCTATTTTATTTTTGCTTAAATGAAATAAATGCTGCATCTTTACATCCCAATTGCGCAAACACTTTTTCCATCTTTAATACATAGCTACATTATTTTTTTCATCTCTTTTAGTCTTTTAAGATCATCTAAAGAGCACTAATGGATGCTGTTGTTAGACTAAATTAGACTTATTGCAATATGTATGAAAAACTATCCTACCTTTTACTATAACGTGACTCAATGCAATGTCTTCTATTTCCCAAAGAAACTCCAAATTACGGGATTAAAAAGGGTCAGAATCAACCGAACAGGGTCAAACGAACAGGGTCATCGATATGAAAGTAGAAATTCTCGCTTCGACACAGGGTACTGCTGAAAGTATTTCCATAATATAAATATAATTACTTCAAATACCTTTTTTATTGCATATGTTTGTAGCTTTAAAAACACGCTGGTCTCTATATATATTAGGTTGTACTGTACTCATGTTGCCTTGTCATACTGTTCTATGGTTTTCTGTCACTGCTCTACATTTGCATGGCCTCAAATGTAACGTCGTTTACCATATAGATGTTTTTATTTTGTTTATTGTAAATGCAAAACGGGGAATTTGGGTATAATACATGACTAAGGGCTTGACATGTCTTTCATCGGACTAGGCCTGTCACCATCAATTTCGACATATTACTACGGAAAAATCGTGCTTTTTCTGTCGCCGCCGATATTTGAATAACTTAAAAGGAGCGTATATAGTGTCGAGGACCTGGACCCCTCCCTCCTTCATGTCCTGGATTAATCTGAGTGAGTGGATCTCTCCTTTACTGTGGTTCTCCTCGAGGTTTCTCGTTTTTTTTTCCCACTGGGTTTTTTTTCCAAGGTTTTTCTTGCTGAAGAAGGAGGGTCTAAGGACAGGAGATGCAGGGACAATTATCCATTTGCTGCTTGTTGTTGGACATTCTGTATCTTTGAATTATTAAAAAATTATTATTATATTTTTTTTCTTATTCTGCTTAATTCTCTGTCATCTTTGTTTGCTAATTTAACAATTTTGTGAAGCCGAGATAACTGTTGTTTTAATTTTGGGCTATACAAAAATAAATTGAATTGAATATATATTTTTTTATCTCATCGTAAAAAGACCTGGAGTTGCATTTTGTTTTGTTCGCAAGAAAAAAAGTTCCACCTTGTGACGTCGAGATTTGGATCATGTCAGACCCGGAATGATCAAATTCCGCTGGACTAAAACTTCCCCTTCGTGACGTCCTCATGCGGGACGGAGCGTTTGAGCTTTGGAGACGTAAACGGACGAATAATAAAATAATAAAATAATAAAACTTAATTCCAGTTTTGTTTCTGATGAGGTCAATTTTAACCTAACTTGGAGCTCACAAGATTAGTCAACGTATTATAAGACGTCTAATTAAAAACGTTTATTGTAAGAATCTGCGGCTCAAATAGGCTTAAAGGAGACATATTGTGCAAAATGGACTTTTAAGAACTTTTAACCATATTGCAGTTGTTTCCCCTTCTCATTTATCCTCTAAAACTTGTATTTTTACTCAGTTTTATTCTCTTTAAGACGCCATTGCTCTGATTAGCCCAGTTTTCACCTTTTACTTTGTTTGCTAAAATAAAATCAGAAAACAGATGTCAGAGAATGAAGCAGAATAAGAAACGGTCCTAATTCAAAAATTCAGAATGTCCAACAACAAGCAGCAAATGCAAAGCAAAGCAGCGAATGGATAATTATCCCAGCATCTCCTTAGACCCTCCTTCTCCGGCAAGGAAAAACTCCAAAAAAAAGACCCTGTGGGGAAAAAAACCCGAGAAACCTTGAAGAGTAGGATTTGGCAGTGTCCCGTTCTTTTCCCAAATTAAAATAAATCTGCAGCGATCCAAAGAAAGAGATAGTCAACGTGCAGGACTTAGACGTTCGTGGACTTATTTCAGATCAATATCGCGATTTAAAATGTCCATAAAAGAACGATAGAACAGATAAAAACACAGTATGTCTACTTTAAATACGTATTGTGCAACTTTTCTGGAGGAGTGTCCGTCCAACGCTTTTCCCCATAGAGATATTATCGCTTTGTCAGGAACGTTTCACCTTCTATCTGCATGAAGACCCCATCAGACCAAGTTACAGGTCAGATCTGCGGAGAGGCGACCCCGCTCACAGTCAGAATGTCTGTTTTTCTTGATATTTTTGAGCTATAAAACCACCCCTAATGGAATAAACATAAAGTAGAGAAGGTTTAATGTCACACTGTGGACTGACGTATCCATAGAAACGAGCAGCCGACGGACCCCCAACCGAAAAGTTACATAGTGCAGCTTGAATACTGCAAAAAATCATGCACGGGATGTTTATCGAGCTTAAAAAAGTAAAGTTTTTTCTATATATTGCAAAGGATAAAGTTCTTATGGTGACAGGCCTACGCCGGACTGAATTATTATTGCCATATAAGAGAACCTTGTAGAAAACGCCACGCTGCCTCGACTTTTATCACAACAGAGTAAATGATATAGAGATATTATGTGTGTTCAAAATGGGACTCCTATGAGATTAAAAACGAGAACATTTCATTTGTAGCCACGTCGTCCAACTGCAGTCTGTGTCCCATTCTGTGCATTGTGACTTGTGTGTTGGTGAATTCTTTGTACAAAAAACACAAAATGTTTCATATTTGGATTAATTTTGGTTTTAATAAAGATTTAAGAAGTTCAAAGCCTTGTTTGTATGGGTTAGTAGTGAGTGCGGCCACATGAGGGCGCTCCAGACTCATGAGAAGATGCAGCTTGAATCACATGGATCATGGCAAAGAAATAAATATCATTTTTAATGCATTTTCATAAGAACCATAATCCACTCGTGTTTTTGAAAACTGTTTTTTAAAAGGTCTTTGGAGAATTGAGAGATTTGTGATATAGTTTGCCAAAAAACAAGAGATTTGAATATAATTTCTAATACATTTCGCTATTCAGTTTAAAGTTTTTGGCCTCACAATTTTGTATTTATTTGATTTCATATTTTTGTTTCCATTCTAGTTCTGCTTTTTGGAGCTGCAAAAGATGAAACCCACCAACACGTTACCCAAATATAAACACACAGGAAAAAATCTCAAGAGATAATTTTTCTCACAAGATTTTGTACCTTCCTTAGACACTTAAATTTCACATTCAGTTCCATTTCTTGATTATAATTTATTTAAGAATGCACTGTAAACTGGAACACTCAAATTAATCAAAAATAATAATTTCCACTGAATAAAAAAAAAAAGTTATGTGCTCTGCTTAATTATATTTTTTATTTTTATATGCATCTACCAGATTTTCTAGGCACTAAATTAATTATTTTAAATGTTTTAATTAAATGTTTTTTATTTTATTTTTTTTTGCACAAATCTTTATACATCTACATTTATATTGGGCATTTTTAGTGTTTTTTCTGTACATGAATCGGCTAAGAGCTAAAAAATCATCATGTCATGTGGTGCGACCAAGAATAACCTTAACATTTTTACTAAAACATGGTTGGGATGTTAATAAAAATCTGACTCATATGAACATGTGATTGAGATTTGAAAAAAAAATGGACAAGCTCGGACAATATTTGTTTGAATATTATGGGGGAAATATCGATTCAAGAAGCTGAAATTTCACGTGGGACTAAAAACACTTCAGAAAATATGACAAAAAAGAAAGAAAATAAATTTGATTAGATTTAGAGTCATTTTAAAGTTTAAAAATCAGAAGTTAGCAGCGGACGGTGCGGATATTTTAACATTTTAACGAAAAACGTGCAGAATAACTAAAAAAACGATTTGTTTCCGTGGAGATCAGAGCTTCTACAAGTATGTGGAGAATTATTATGAAATTTTAACCTTTTTAACTGAAGAAACTGCAACTGGACACACGTCACGTCATTGATCCATTCCAGTGGTACCAGTATGACCAGCGTTAAGTACAAACCAGGGGTAAAAACCGGTAAAAAAACCCAAAACTTTGATTCAATATGTAACTCACTTATTGTCAAAAGTTATAATATGTTGAGTTTCCATATTATTTCTGTCTGACGAGGTGATACCACACAAACGACAAACCTCGTGACAGTAAAAATCACTCAACAAGTGTATTAATAAAACATATGGCTAGATCCAAACTGCCTGCGACGTCAAACTCACTACGGGACACTTTTATTGGATTTTTTTGACGTTATCTGTTGTCATAGTGAAAAAACCAGATTGTCATTTTGCTGCTATAAAAATCTGTTCTTTTCATTTCAAAGTCTGGACACGCATCAGTGGCTCCTCTTCATGTCAATTTTTTTTTCTGGAACAAAACGCTGGCAGCATTAAAAAAAAAAAAACGAAAAACATCTGCTAAAGCTCTGAACGCACAACACAGACTTTCTCTCGGGGCTGGGGTTGAAATTGGGGGCTTCAAACTTCCGTGTGAACATATTTGTGATTTGGGGTAACGTGGGACAAAGACTGACATTTGATAGTCGTTCTTTTAAATATTTATCACCAGAACTTTCACTAGAAGCAGCAATATTGTAGTACATTTTAACAGAAAATATTGTGGAGGCCAAACCTGATTAACTAAATTCTGCATAATATTAATTGTATTTCTTTATAAAAAACTGTAAATCTCATTGTTTTGAGGCGCCGCTCAGACTGATAAGAGTTTATTTTATGACTAAGCAATGAAAAAGTGAGGCTGTCTTACAAAAAATGTCATTAAAAAAACCCTCTGATATAAAAGCAATGCAGCTGAAGTCCATGCATGTGATAAAATGATAAATTATTTTGTACAAATTAACTCAGACAATGCCGAGGTTTGTTCTGTTGTGTTTTAATAGGAAACTCTGGCAAACCTGGAAAAAATTGGCTTGAAAAATGTGTGGAAAATGGGAGAAAATATAGATACTTTGTCCTTTACACTTTATTTGTTGTGTTATTGGACTTTTTCTTCCACTTATTACTTTAAGGGTTTACGTTTGTGTGTCAAATTTGAGTTTCACCAAAAAACATTTTGGGGCCATAACAAAATATAATGTGTTTCTATGAATGGTGTGTAATTAATTTGGAATAATTGTTGAGTTTGTGGTACAAACATAAGGTTAGACCACATCTTTATTATAAAAACTGTATAAAAAACGTGATACTCCAGCTTTAATATGAAGTGTGTTGCTCATGTCAGTCAGAAATGCAGAAGACAAATGTAGTTTTTTTGGAAAACAAATTCAAAATAGAACATAACTGCACTGATACTTCGCAGATGATGCTTTATCCTGGGGGTGTGAAGCTAACATAACTAGACATACCCTGAGAAAGTCATGGAAAATGAAAGTGAAAGTGTGAGAACCTTATGAAGAACAAGTAGCCCGATTGTAGCTGAACAGTTTACCAGAGATGTGCTCACTCTGAATCCATCTGCAGCCCATGTATTTACTTATACTTCGCAGATGATGCTTTATCCTGGGGGGTGTGATGCTAACGTAACTAAATATATCCTGGGAAAGTCATGGAAAATGAAAATTAAAGTGAAAATGAACCCTATGAAGAACAAGTAGCCAGATTGCAGCTAAACAGTTTACCAGAGATGTGCTGACTCCTCCCACTGTGAGCACATCTAGTACTTCTGTAAACATGACGATGAATTTACTTACATATATAAATATACAGATCTATCACACTAAGTTAAGTAAAATTTGACACAATCTTTTCATCGACTGAAAGACTTGAACTTACAACTGCAAGTGCATCATCCTGCAGAGTCATACTTACTCATTTGAGTAAAGAGGCTGTATAAAGCTTTTTAAACAGATTTTCTGTTGTGTTATAATGGAGTTTCCTCATTAAAAAACATTAAATGGGCATTGTACAGCTGCAGACTTTTACTGTAATGGGATAAATGTATTGCAGAGCTGTTTAATGTCTTAATTTGGAACATTCCAGATAGAGCAATGAAAGGAACCACCTGGAAACTCCCCCTGGCTGGAAGGTCCCGCTGGCTGGAAAGTCCCCTTGAATTATACTTTTTGTGAAAGTTTGTTAATCCATATACGTATAAATGAACACACTCGCTCTACAGGGACAGTACAGAACCTCCATTAAGTATCAGTACTGAAAAACGTTCTTTTGGTGCCAGTTTTGGGTTCCTTGGCTTTAAATACGAGCGATAATTAGCCAAAACAGTTACAGATGCTTTAGGACGTGGGGAGGGAGGAGGCGTTTTTAAACTTTTTACACCTTCGCTCGAATCATTTGGATAATTTCAGCCCTGGAATATCTCATTTCTGCTAAACAAAAGGTAAAAGCATCTGTTAACTTGAAAACTACGGCTTCAAGGTGGATCATTTTGAGCTTTGGAGATGTAGACTCACAAGAATTCATTTAGTGGAATATAGGACCTTTAAGCAAAAAAAAAATCTACAACAGAAGCCAGTGAAATCCCATTATCATTTTCAGCACTTATTTCACAGCCCTCATAGCTCATTTAAATTGTTTTTGGCCATAACTTCTATAGATGAATATGATCTTTAAACTCTACACTCCACCAACCGTGAATGTCGATATAAACGCCATCGTGGCTCATTCCCACCGTCAGAAAACAAAGCCTCATTGTTGGGGCCTTTACCTTCACAGACCTGGTGGGTTTCTTCTCTGGGTGTAGTTCTGGTAACGGTCCTGGATGCGTATCTTCAAACGGCTCGTGGCAGGTTTCCCAGACCGAAGGGCCGCAGAGGAAATGACCGGTGACAGGCCCGAGAAACCAGGAAATACTGTGTTACTGCAATTATCGTCAAGATAATCCATCGAAACGGCTCATACGAGAGACGCTTTTGGTCTGCACTGTCCCATGTCCGGGAGATTTGAACTTCAAATATCTGCAGAACGAGTTATGAGTTATGAGACCTGCTCGTTTCCATGGATACAACATCGCTCTGCCTGAAATGTCCCACAGTATGACAGCTCTACCTCACATTTATTCACTTATAGGTGGTTTTAAAGCGCAAAAATACATAGTAAAACAGGCCTCTCCACAGATCTGACCTGTAACTTGGTCTGATATAGTCTCCATGAAGATAGAAAAAAGTTTAATGATATTATCTAATTGCTTAAGTAAGAGTAAGTACATAAAATAACTTTGGGTTTTGCAGTGTTTGGTTTATAATAATTAGTAAGTAATAGTTGAAATGAATGTGATTTAAATAATGGATGAAATCAGCTATTTTCGAAACATAGATTAAAAAATGAGAAAAATTACATTATATTTGAAGGAGCAGTGCAAGAAAGAGGCCAAAGGTTTTTGATTTCCAGCTGTTTTTATCATATTTTCATAAAAGTTTTGAAAAAAATACAGTTTTAGTTTAGAAAATTTGCCATTTGTCCTTTTGATTCATCCTTGACCTAAATTATTTTTAAAAATCATTTTGTTTTTAAACTTGTGAGTCTCTCTAGCATTACCTAAAGGTGCATTGTGTAACTTTTCTGGCAGAAGATTGGTCAAATGCTTTTCTTCGTGGAGATATTATTTCCTTGTTGAAATGTTGAAATCATTGAATCTGACCTCAGATTGTCTCACCAGTAGAGGGCACTATTGCCACAGCTTTGAGCCACTCTTCTTCTTTGCCCTTTTCTACTCCCACGCTGATAGATAATTGTGCTTATAAATTGCAATTCACCATATTTTTCCCTGCAAATAAAGCCGCACTGTGTAGCTATTCAGGTTTTCCATGCTTGTCTCCATGGAAACGCTATTGCTTTTCCGTGAATGTTCCACAGTTTGGCATTAAATTGGTCTGTCTTACATTTATTCGATACACTTTTTATTGCTTATATCCTGAAAAAACCTTCATTCTGACTTGTAATTTAACCTCATATACTATAATAATAATAATGCTATACTGTGGAACATTACAGGCAAAGCAATAGCAAAAATAAATAAGCTGTATTTATTTGTTTAGCTTTTTGGTTTTTCTGTTTGGAGAAAGTGCAATTTTTTTTTTTTTTTAATTATTCCAACAAATGTCATATATGAGTGAAGCGTGGGGCCCCCTGGTGGCCGCCGGGGGCCCTGGTTATTCTGGTTATGACAGAGCAGATCCGGCCCTGCTCAGGAAGTGTTGGGACTGACAAGTGACTGAATGATTAATGTGCTACAACTCAGCCGTCCATCATAGATCTGTAGATGTCTGTCTGCTCTGGATCTACACTCCACTCCTCCATCTCTCTCTCCCTCTTTTTCTCTCTGTATCTCTCCATTTCTCTCTCTCTTTAACTCTCTCTGGGTATCTCTTCATTTCTTCATTTCTCTCTCTGTATCTCTCCATTTCTCTCTCTCTCTCTCTCTCTGTATCTCTTAATTTCTTCATTCATCTCTCTCTCTTTGTATCTCTCCATTCCTCTCACTCTCTCATTTTATCTCTTCATTCCTCTCATTCTCTCTGTATCTCTCCATCTCTCTCTCTCCATCTTTCTCTCTCTCTCTCTCTTTCTCTCTGTCTCTCTCCATCTCTCCCTCTCCATCTTTCTCTCTCTCTCTCTTTCTCTCTGTATCTCTCTCTCTCTCTCTCCCCATCTCTCTCTCTATATATATCTCTCCATTTCTCTCTCTCTTCATCTCT
>JACN01143202.1:0-12597 GCA_000787155.1 Scartelaos histophorus | reverse complement strand
AATAATAATAATAATAATAATATACCTTATTCATGTATTATTTATCTTTTACTAGGCTCATTTTAATAGGCCCTGCTATACAATGTAAATGGAAAAAATCCACCACCTGCTTGTCTCCATGGAGATATTATTTCATTGCTCAAAATGTTTCATTGTGTGGCATTAAGGTTATTTATCTCCATGGAAACAAGCAGATATCTTTAGATATTAGATATCAGATATTTTTAATCTCTAATGTGATCATTGATCGACTCATCGATAAGTGATAACATTTCCATGGAGACAAGCAAGTAACAAACCTCCAGCAAAAAAGATACACCTTTGTATTTCGCACATGGTTTCAATATCTTGCCAAATGTTAAAATTTTATATTCCCTCTTATCAGAATCACAACAATTTAACAGTGCAACTTCCACAATTTAGACATATTTTAAAAGCAATATTCAAATCAAATGTATGTGTCTCCTTCCAGACGGGCTCCTCCCGTGGACCCAGAGATTTTGCGCACAATGAAGACTGTTGGGTTTATCGGATATGCCGCCAACCCTCGCACCCGTCCACGAAACCAGGTTTGAGAGAGTTAAAATGTACTCTGATGTGGGTAACTTTATGTTGTTCTTTTTGCTTCAGTTATTAATTATTTTAGAAGTTGACTAGTCAGGGATTAACTTTAAGAGTTGTTGACTAGTCAAATAACATTGAAACACATGAACTAAATAAAGGTCAAATATAATTACTTAAAGCTTCTAAGGTGAATGTTTACAAAGTGTAACAAAGTGTATTATTGATAAGATAGCAGAATTGATTTAAAAAAGGAGGTATTAAGAAAAAAAAAAGTCCATGTTCTTTCTAACTTTGCGTTTTAGATATCATCCATCTAGTAACAGTAATCTCTACCAATCTCAATCTTGATAAATATACAAAAGCATGCATGATACAAAACTATACACAACACCCCTTGACAAACCTGATGCGATGTGCAATAGTTTCATTAGTGGGACACGCACTGATTGTAATAGCACTCTGAAAAGGGAATGACTTAGCATTGAGAGCAAAGAGAGGGGAAACTCAAAATTTTCAAAAAGAAAGTGAAAACAACTACAATTTTTTTTTTAATAGTCGACTAGTCACTATGCAAATCAATTTATTGTTGCAGTTGTAGTTTCATTCTGATTCAAGTCACATCTACAGTTTTACGGCAGTATTTTACAGACATTTTGGGGTCTTTCCTTCTGGCGGTGTTGGGATAGGCAAATGTTCTCTTCTTTCTACAGGGTCATTCAAAAACACATCCAGTTTAAATGGAAATCGTCATTATTCCCCTGATGTTGGAAAGCCCTGATTTCCCATTATATTTCCTGTTTTTTGACACCATGGTTTAGGTAGAAAATCACTTTGAATATACTTAGGAGTTAAACAATTATGAACTTACATTATTCTTTTTTTTATGTCAACAGTGGTACTTTGTGGGGAGGGCAAATATCTGCTTTTTACTTGAATTCCTAATTTTTGCCAGTACTGTGGATTGACACTGAAAATTCAATACACTTTGCCTATAAAACTCAAACTGTTAAAATGATATTTATTTAATAGTAGGTTCCAAAAAACAGTTGATCATAATGGTCAAAATTGTGATCATAAGTGGAAACAGATAATTTCTTTTATACTTTGTTTTCATTTTTTGACTATTTGAAAAGCTAGCATTTTATTTTAACTACTATATTGTTTTAATAATAGTTTTTTGTCTGCATTGTGTTCAGGTGCCATACAAAATCAAAGATGTGGAGCAGGACTATGACAGTTATAACCAGGTTCCTGAGTCTCCAATCGGTCGCGACGAGGAGCCCCACCTATACATGGTTCCCAAAAAATTCAGGAAGGTTTGTCTGCCTTATTTTGACTACTCTTTTGACTTTACCTTAACAGTATCAGTAATAAAGTTTGTTAATGTTGATGTTAGGGCCATAATGCATTAAAATGATCAAAGGATACCCCTGCTACTGACCCCAGAAATACAAATCTTGCTTGAACCTGATAATTTAAACTGGTGATAAAGTTATGAATATTACCATATTGACAATGGTAATTTTTCCTGCCCACAACAGTACTTTTTCATTCTTGCTTATTGGTGGTGAATGGTGTACCGTAATTTCCGGACTATAAGCCGCTACCTTTTTTTCGCACTTTGAACCCTGCCGCTTATACAACGGTGCGGCTAATATATGGACAAATTATTTGTTTAGCAACATAGAGGATGCGCAAGTGCTGAAAACGCCGTTGTCTGTGCGGTGAACAAATGGATCTAGGATTAAAATGAAGTTGCAGCGTTAACTAGCGACGCTATCATTACTAAAAGTTGCAGCGTTAACTAGCGACGCTATCATTACTAAAACAGTTATAAAACAAGAGCAATCTGAGATTTCTGATCTCCGCTAAGGGATGACGTGGACACAGAATCCAGATCTGGATCCGGATCATCACCAAAATTTTACGGAGTTGTCCCTGCACCAAGATCTACCTCTGGTGACAATTTCATGAAGATCCGGCCAGTTGTCTCCGAGAAATCTCACTAAGTTTGTATATTCAGATCCAGATCCAGATTCCAGGTCTGGATCTGGACCATCACCAAAATTTAATGGAGTGGTCCTTGGGCCAAGATCTACCTATGCTAAAAATTTCATGAATATCCGTCCAGTACTTTCCGAAAAATCCTGTCCACAGACAAATAAATAAATAAACAAACCGACTCGATCGCATAATCTCCTTGGCGGAGATAATAAGTGATGATGCTAAGTGAACATTAGTGAGGGGTCTTACCTGTGTAACAAATGCAGATGAGGCGTAAATGACGAGTAGGGACGTCTCAAACTTCAGTAGCCGAACATCCACTCATACCTGATCCATAACCTGCCCCCGGGAGAGCCTGAAATCCTACGAGACACCGACAAGATCCAAGATCTGACAGCGTCTCTTTGCGCAGGGGACATGCGCAGTAGAGCACAGGAAGAGACGGGGGGATGTGCAGAGGAAGACGCTCGTTTGATTGTGTTTTCAACAGTTATTTTGCGCTTCATGCACACACCCTTCTCATGGAAAACACACAAAGAAACGCAGATGATGCAGCTTTTAAGTTAAACACATAAACTGTTTATATGAATGGACATAGCTAAGGCGCTTGCCAGTGATTCAGTGGTGAGACGGTGGCGACGGCGATAAACTAACTCAATACAAAAACACGACAAACGCTTTCAGAGGCAATAAAAGCAGACAGAGTGAGCTTGAAAACATTTTTGAAGAAGTGGACACCTGCGGCTTATATTCAGGTGCGGCTTATACATGTACAGTTTTAAAATTTAGTCAAAATTTTGTTGATGCGGCTTATATTCAGGTACGCTCTATAATCCGGAAATTACAGTAAATAAGACAATATTGTGTAACTGATTTAGCAGTAAATTATCTAAATAACATTACATTATATTTGTTCTATTTTTTTTTTTTTTTCATCAGGTCACAATCAAATACTCCAAACTGGGACTGGAGGATTTCGATTTCAAACATTACAATAGAACGCTCTTTGCAGGTCTGGAGCCTCACATCCCAAATGCCTACTGCAACTGCATGATACAGGTAGGATCCATACACATTTAACCGTTATTCAGTCTATTGAGTTTAGCGTTGGGGGATTGTGCAAAAAAAAAAAAAATCCATTAAAATAGACACCAGGATGCCAGGATGGGCTGTTCAGAAATGTATTTTTCTGAAATAAGATTTGAACTGTAGAGGGTTGAATAAATAACTTCTATGACTGATTATCAATACATACTAACTATTAAAGTACTTCATTCTTCTATGTATTGTCTATATTGTATAATCCTGCTTTAGGGATATTATATCTGTTGCATGAATTAGTTTCAGTATTATCGTCTATTCATACTCTGCAGTGACATGTGTATGGTGAGATGTTCACCTGTTATCATGGTGACACAATGCAAACTTTAGCAAATAAAGCCAAATAAGTTTTAAGATTCTCTGAAAACTCAAGGTTTAGGTGTTTGATTTTCAATAAAAAGGTGAGAGTGACTAAAAATGTTGTATGCTTGATAGCTTGTCTTGTCTTGTCTTAAAATAAAACTCAGACCTTAAAATAAAACTCAGACAGAGCAGTGCCTTCATTTATTATCATACCCCGAGGGAATGTTGACGAGATCAGCTCCACATTATCAATATTTTCTTCAATAATATATCACACTTCAAAATGAGTTGTTGTGACAGGCCTAGCTTCATCAACTCTCCCAACTTCTACACAATATTGGCGCAACAGTACCTTAAGTATTAGAGTTTTAATTAACTGTATTCCTTTGTATTTTAAAGGTCTTATATTTCCTGGAGCCAATCCGCTGCCTGGTGCAGAATCACTTGTGTCAGAAAGAGTTCTGTTTGGCCTGTGAGCTGGGCTTCCTATTCCACATGTTGGACCTGTCAAGAGGAGATCCCTGCCAGGTAAAGGAGAAAGAGACTGGACTGCACTAGAGTTGTGAAAAGTATTGAAAATCAGGTACTACCGGTAATTGGAACGAAAACTAACTGATACTAGAGATACTTATTTGAGCAGGTATCAATACTACACACAGAACAGACATTAATCTTCCCTGAAAAGCTTTAGAATGATCTGGAGCTGCATAAGACCACATAGACTAGTTTGACAATTGCCCATGGATCACTATGGAACATACTACCTGGACGATTGAGGGATTACACAGATATTGCTGGGTTTCAGATGATCTACCAGCCAATAATGTTTAATACAGATGGGGGCGGCTAAAATTAATAGTTTGAAAATCGTATTACAACAAAAATCAGCATTTTTAATCATTTTTTTGGCCCAGTCACTAATACTGTGGCTCTTTCTCGCGCTCTCTCTCTCTCTCTCTCTCTCTATCTAGCTATCTATCTATCTAGCTATCTATCTATCTAGCTATCTAGCTATCTGTTGTAAATTATAGGCCATTCCCTTAGTCCCTACTTGGCTCTGCTTTGCACAATTCAACTCTTATTGACAATTTTTAATACTGAACTATCCCTTTTAAGGCCAGTAACTTCTTGCGGGCATTCCGTACAATCCCAGAAGCGTCTGCTCTAGGCCTGATCCTGGCCGATTCCGATGAGCAGACTGGAAAGGCTCGTCTCGGACGTCTCATCCAGAGCTGGAATCGGTTCATCCTCACTCAGCTGCACCAGGAGACACAGGAGCAGGAGGGACCACAGGCCTACAGGGGCTCCAGCAGGTCAAGAGCAAGCACACTACAACCACACAGGTCCATTCAATTGTGAAACAGTTTAGGGCTGTTTGGTTTTGGTGGAAGTTAAAATTCTGATGACTTCATTATTGAAATTACAATTGTTTCCTCCAATTATCTTTATACTGTCAAAACAGCACTGCATTTTATCAATAGTACATACCAAATACAGTGTAATTAGTTGTAGTTCCTCATTACGTCTCCATAAGTTTACACAGGTGGGCAGCACAATGAAAGAAATTAATTACTCCATAGTAATAGTAATGGTTTTCAATAACTACTCTGTCTTTGCAGTGCTCTGGGCTCATCCGGGGAGTCGGTGATTGGTAAACTTTTTGGTTGTGAGGTGGAGAACAGCAGTCTGTGTCGCTGTGGTAAAGAGACAGTGCGCTCCACTCTCACTCTGCTCTTCACCATGCACTATCCTGAACACAACTCACAAGGTACAGTCAGGACACAAGGGTCTGTTCCTACTGCACTACTACTACTTCATTTAGAGCCCCATTCACTCACATCTTTTTTTTTTTTTTAATAACAATCTTTACTTTTTCTTCTAATAAGACAAACAGTGTTGCCTTTGTCAGAGGTGTCAGATGACTGCTGTGCCGCTCCTCTCAGTTGCTGTTCCCATGCCTGGTCAGTTTGACGGACCAGACTTACCACACCTGGCCAGACTGTGTTCCTTTTTTCAAGAAATAAGGAACACAGAACACAAACAAGTGTGAGAAAGAACCGATAACACGGCTAACAAGGTCTGAGCAAAAAGAGAAAACCATATCATGAACTAGGACAGAAAAAAATAGGAACAGAGCAACACAAATAGAAAAGATGGTTACGAGGGGCGATTAAAATCAGGAAGTGGGGTGCAAACAGAGATGAGGGGAGGTTTACCTTGGCTCACACATGGGACTCACTTCTCCAGACCTAGTTCCCAGTAAATTGTTGGGTACAAATGCCAGAACCTGCATATCCCTGGCAATTTACCCAGGAAATAAACTGATCAGAAATGCAGGATAATCTGTTGCAGCTTTTTCATACATGACCCTGTTCTGGCAAAATGCGGGTAATTTCCCAGGTCAGACTGCATGTGTGAATGGGGCTTAGGGAGATTTTCTGTATTAAACTGTCAACTTAATCTATGATTTGTTTTCATAGATAAGGTGAAGGAATATGATTTTGCTGAAATTTTGAAGAAGAGCATTTGTCTAGAACAGAGCACTCAGGCGTGGTGCGAGAACTGTGAAAAATACCAACCCACGGTCAGTTAAATAACATTTTGCTATATATGTATTTTCATTAATTAAAGGTCCTGTATTACACAAAATTGACTAACCTTAAGCCAAGCTAAAATGCTGTTACCTCCCCTAAAACATACCTGGAGTTGTGTTTTGTTTCATTCATACATGAATGTTCAGTCTAAATATGGAGGGTTTGTGTGTTAAACAGGGTATGTATTATAGTATTTTGATGATAAAAAACATAGATCAGAAAATAGAGCCCTTTAATTATATTGGGTGTAAAGAAACTACTGAAGTAAAGTGCATGTTTGTTCTTCAGGTTCAAACACGAAACATACGGTGCCTCCCTGACGTCCTGGTCATAAACTGTGAAGTGAACAGCGCCAAAGAGGCCGAGTTTTGGAGAGTTCAGGCTGAGGTCTGTTACACTGCAGGGAGTTCATGGTCCTTAGAAAATCACAATGATTTGTATATTGAGATTTTTTTTATACACATTTTTAATCAAGTAAAATATGCTGACTGAAGGCTTTTAGATAGTGAATGTTTACAAATAAAGTGTATTATTGATCAAAGATATTTATTCATTTTTTAAATTTTGATTTGCCTATTTTGAGATGCCTCTGTCTTTGTGATAAAACTTCTTTTGGCACACATTTACATACAGTCTTTATAGTCCAGAAAACAGTGATTAAGAATATTTTATTTGTCGACTAGTCATGATAATTCCCATGAATCTTAATAACAGCATATTTCTTTCTCCTCTTTTCAATGATTCTTTAAGTACTCATTCAACAAGGCCATGCAGAAAGAAGCGAGTGAGCCGCCTAAACCCAAAGAACCCCCGCCCCCCATGCCGACGGAGTGGTGCCTCGAGTAAGGACACTTTAACAGTATCAGTATGTGTCCGGTATGTTTGTTTCTGAGTCTGATTTGACGTGGGTAATTTGTAATTATTTTAATTATATTATAATGTAACTTCTCATTGTTTGGCCATTTTAGTGACTTGGTCCTACTTTCTGTTTGAAAAACAAAGGGGTCTGGAACCAGAGCATCAAAGTTGTCAAACAACTGTTCTCCTGGGACAGTCTAACCACAGGCTCTAAATTGTACAATGTGTCTCTCAAACAACTCTAAAGTCTCTTCTTTGCTGTTGTGGAACATTATATTACAGATTAACCAAATATGATGACCTGCCCCAGCAAATTGCACACTGCTAATTTAGATGTTAATTTTCTCTGGTTTTTTTCAGTGCAGAGGAGGTGTGTAGTCTGGAGGGCTTCAGCTTTGACACTCGGGCTGAAGATCTGAGACATGTGTGGATCCCTCTCACACTGAAAATGTGCATCAGTAAAACACAAGGCCTGGAGATCAGCAGCTGGAACGAAGCAGAGGAAGTAAGGATTTATATATGGCTCAACTAACTGTACTACTGACACTTTGCACCTGATGTCATCAACATTTCCTGTGACACTAACTAGTGGCACTGCTATGATTGATTTTATTTTTAGATGTTTGATTTTTTTTGTTGAAAATCAAACACCTAAACAGGACTATGAACACTTGTGTTGATCGCAGGCTCCTGAAAATGTGCTGTGTACTGCAGTTTGCATTTTTTCTTGAGTTTTCAGATATCTTAAAACTTATTTGACAGTGCTTGCTAATGTGTAAATTATGTCTCCATTTTAACTTCTGAACATTGCCCCATAGTGATACATGTAGAACTCTCCCAGTGTGATGTCACTGCAAAGTAGGGGTGTGCAAAAATATTGAATAATTATATATCGTATCATTTAATGTGATGATACACATGGCAGATTTTACTAAATTATTTTGTTACAGCACTATCGTTTTATTGTTTGTTGTTGCATGATAACTCTCTTATGGGTGTATTTCATAATAACTTTGCACAAGAAGTGGTTTAACAGATTTTTAATATCACAGCCATGATCTAGCCATTATTTTTATTGAAACATATTGAATTGTTTGAAATATATCATATTAAATGTGAATGTGAATGAATGTGTACAATTTTTGGGAATTCATCAGATAATAATGTAGTTTTATATAATGCTTTTATGACACTCTTCACACTCATCCGCTCTCACAACTTCTCTGATTATCACTTATACACACACTACATCCATACATAGCTAAGCTACATAGTTCAGTTACTCTTCCTTACATTCTGCAGTAATTCTAAAGTTTTTCATCTGAGTGAGACTTGCCAAAAAATACTTTAGTTTAGATTTTTGTTGAAATGTTCTAATCCTTCTTGTGTTGGCCCTGGTTCAAACTTTGGTGTGGTATTGAAATTTAACTTGTACTCATATTGTGCAGCCCTAATCCTTTGTAACTGTCTGCCTGTCTCTAGCTGAGTGCAGAGGAAGAGGCGGAGGGAGCGTCTCTATATGATTTGGTGGTCACAGTGCCTCACATTCTAGACACTCGGACCGGAGGAAACTTGGTGGCTCACATTAAAGTGGGAGAGACCTACCACCAGAGGAAAGAGGTCAGGAGGGTTTAAATATTTACTGTTATAAAGCTACGTCTTTTGAGTTTGAATCTCTTAAACGAATCCTGGACTATAGTTGTTTCATTCATAAGGTGAAGTATCTTGGTTTAAACACCACTTGCTTGCATTTTTAAGCCTATAGGTGTCTCGTCAATTAAAAACACTAAATTATCTGTTGCTAATTGAATTTTTTCTGCCAAGTTGTAAATGTAAAATTTCAAATATTAATCTAATATTAAGATTAAAATAAGGAATAATATGGGACTCCATAATGTTTCTAGGGTGTGACACATCAGCAGTGGTACCTTTTCAATGACTTCCTCATAGAACCAATTGATAAGGTAAAGTTATGTTGAATTTGTTTATAAATGTTGCTGATTTTGTTAGACTTGGAGACATCATGGTGTTTTACATTTCTCAGACTGAAGCTGTGCAGTTCGATGTGAGCTGGAAGGTGCCTGGGATCCTTTATTACGCCAAGAGGAACTACCACACCAAATATGACCTCCGCAGTAAGTCATTTCATATAATATATTCACGTATTTGACTATGCGTAACTATCAACTGGGACTGCATGATTTGCAAAAAATATCTAATTGCAATTTGTTGGGCTAACATTGCAATTAGATTTTTGTTTTATATGGGATGTTTTATATACAGTGGGATTCTGTTCAATGTTTAGATTTTATACACATCCAGTAGAAATGACTGAAAAAAATGAACTGACAAAATAATACGGAATAGAATTACATTTCATAACATTTCTATTATTTTCAAAGACAGTTAAAGGAAATGTTATCCACACATATTTAATATTTGAACGATTGCAAGATAAAGGTTAGCAGTTTTGAAATGGTAGTGTCTAAATCACATTGTATTTATTTAATGTTAAAATATGAATTGTTGTGCATCCATATCTAAATTAAATACAAAAATGCACTCACATGATTCCTCATCTTCTTCAGTAAAGAACCCTATAGATGCAAGTGTGCTGCTCACAGAGGCATCTTTGGCTCGAAAACAGAGGAAAACTCACGCCACCTTCATCCCTCTGATGGTCAGTGAGATGCCCCAGGCCGGAGACCTGGTCGGGCTGGATGCCGAGTTTGTCACACTCAACCAGGTATGGAAGACGATATAAGCTGTAGAGGGCCTATGTTTTGTTTTTTTTTTAATTCATTTTATTCATTCATTTTATTTATTCATTTAACAAAGAACAAAAGAAAAGATTACAGAAATTATGAGGTGTAACATTAAAGGAATTAACGTAGAAGCACTTTCACATTTAGATGTTTAGATGCTGCAGATTTTTATTAGACATGGACTGATACCAATAAAGGGTTTTATGATTAGTTATGTAATTGATCAAAATGTATGGCTGGCTAAGAGCAAAATATAAATAACAGTCTATATGAAATTAAACTAAATGAGATTGTTTTAAGTGTGTGATGATTTCTAAATATATTTCTGAAATCAAAACTTTTTTTCTCATGTAGGAGGAGGCCGAACTACGCAGTGACGGCACCAAATCGACCATCAAGCCCAGTCAGATGTCTGTGGCTCGGATCACCTGTGTCAGAGGCCAGGGTCCCAACGAGGGTGTGCCTTTTATTGACGATTATATCTCTACCCAGGAGCAGGTGACGGCACCATCACAAATTAATATTGTCCTAAAAATGTAGACCACATCATCATAATGTCGTGGGCAGGAAGTGAAAAAGGTGTCTGCTGGTTGAAACCTTCTTTTGTTGTTGTAGGTGGTTGACTATCTAACGCAGTATTCAGGTATTAAACCTGGAGACCTTGACGCAAAGATCTCATCCAAACACTTGACCACCCTGAAGTCCACGTATCTGAAACTACGGTTCCTCATCGACACAGGAGTTCGATTTGTCGGTCACGGACTTCAGAAGGACTTTAGAGTTATCAACTTATTTGTGAGTTAAAAACATTAAAATTCTTTTCATTTTTTTCCACCTATTTTGATTTGATTGCATTGAAATTAGTATTCATTCATTTGTTGTGCTATGCAGGTTTTGAAAGACCAGGTTATAGACACTGTCCACTTGTTTCATTTGCCCCGAAAGAGGATGATTTCACTAAGGTTCCTTGCCTGGTACTTCCTGGGTAAGAATAATTGAAAAGGTTAATAAATATGGAAGTAAATAATTCATATTTAAATGTGATATGTTTATAAGAAATATTATGTAAAAATATGGTCAGTGAACAGAATTTCTAAATACAGAACACGCTTTGGTATTTTGGTGCAGACCGCAGTAATACTTAGCAATATTTCAGTTAATTTATTTGGATAACATAAACTTCAAAAATAATAATTGTAGAGTGATTCATATTAGAGAATCATATAATAGAATGTGATCATTTATTTGCAAAGGGCACTCAAGAATGGATTTCTTAAAATATATTTAAACATAAACAAATTATTCAAGCGTGTTGATTATGTAATGATTAATGATTTATGTAATTTACATTGCATTTACAACACAGCAAAAAGGCAATATAAACATTCCAAACTCATTAGCCATAAAGCCCAGTATTGCACAATAATAGGACAAAAGCACAATTCAAATAAGAACCTCTTTTTGTTATTCACAGACCTTAACATCCAGGGGGAAACCCACGACAGCATTGAGGATGCGCGCACAGCTCTGCAACTCTACAGAAAATATCTGGAGCTGAGTCGAGGAGGAGGCTCAGACGAAGTGAGGAAAGTCCTGAAGGGGCTGTACGAGAAGGGCCGCCAACTAGACTGGAAAGTCCCAGAGACTGAGACCGGAGCAGAGGGCCAAGGTATGAACCTGAAGGAACACAGCTAAATCTGCACTACCGCTATTTACAGTTACTTAAGCATTTTCCTCTTGGGCCAGGGCTCCCCTGAAAAAGAGAATCTAAAGATTTTCTGACTAAGAGAAAATGTCTTACTCCAGTGATACAGTTTTTTTTTTAAAAAAAGATGCACTATGCAAGTTTTCTGGGAAAGGATGTATCAAATGCTTATCTCTGCCGAAATGCTAGTGCTTTGTCTGGAATGTTCCACAGTATGGCATTAATCTATATTACTGGACTATATACCATGGCAGGTGATTTGAATTCTTCAGATATGCATTCATAAACTACAGTCCCTGACAAAAGTCTTGTCACTTATCCGTTTTGTATAATGTCATATGAAAGCTAAAACCCTCCCAAATTATGCTCAATTTACTAAAATAAATTTGCTTCACTGAAGAAAGATTGATTGATTGAAGATCCTTTAATGAACACAGAAAGGTCAGATTTTGGCAAGACAAAAGTCTTGTCGCCTACAGAAAACTGACCAAATAATTTACTTCAAATACAAAAATATGTTGCATAACGTCAGTGAATTAAGTAGTGGTGCTGTGAGATCCATATTTAGTATCTTGTGTGACTTCCATGAGCTTGAAGGACTCATCCATGCGGCTTGACAATGACCCCAGACATGCTCAATGATGTTCATGTCTGGTGACTGGGCCAGTCCTGAAGCACCTTCTTCGCCTTGAGGAACTTTGAT
>JACN01132921.1:0-24643 GCA_000787155.1 Scartelaos histophorus | reverse complement strand
AAATACAACAGGGTGGAACAAAATCCCATTTAAATGTGTGCTAAATAACTCAACTGGTGCAGCTAAAGTCCACCACCTACTTATCCCCATACAGTGTTCCACAGTATGGCAATAAACACCAGGCCAAGGTACAGGTCAGGTCAGTGGAGAGGTCACCCTGCTCACAGTAAGCTTGTGTATCAAGACATAGTTCAATCTACGCAGTAACATCTCCAACAATAAGACAAGAAGTTGGTGGAGCATCTCCTGCAAAAATAATCCAGTGTACCTTTAACTGTCATGAAATCGGCTCTTTAAACCCTGAAGAGTTTTATCGTTCCCTGGAGTTTTGAAGCGAAACCAGTTCAAATAGTTTCACACCTCACTGTCATCTGACCCATTGTTAATGTACACAAATGCATGGTTTACAGCAGCCTCAAACTATGTGAGCCCTGAAAGACCTTTTGTTAAGCAGAGACACCTCAACACAAAGAAGAGAGAGAAACTAGTGTTCCAAGCCCTGCTCCCATCTAGACATTCACTGTACATTTCTTGTCATTATATAGAAAAATAAATCATAAACACAAAAGAAAAAAAGTGTAGAAATGTGTTCATAAAGTTATTTGTTACTAGCAGTGGAACGTGTAATAGCTTTAATGATTTCTTTTTGTGTGAACCCAAGGAAAGATCCAAGCGCTGGCCCAGTTCACGTGCCCTGTGAGGTCAAAGTTCACCAGCGAGTTCCCACCAAGTTGAAAAACACAACAGCGCCCAGGCATCTGCACCTGACCTACAAGTGTGAGAGAGGAAACCTGAGCACCATGTGACCACTCCACTCCAAATACTGCACTGAGTCCCCAACAGCTCAGGTATGTCAGAGACTCAGGCCTAGTTTCAGGAACAATAGAGACAAGCCACGGTTTGTTTTTAAGCATCACCCCTGCCGTCTCCAACCCAGTCTTTTCATTTTTATTTTTCATTATTATTTATATTATATGCAGCTTCTACACCAATAATGTTACTTAGTTTTGGTCATTTTTACTCCTAAATTGATTTGGATTGGTCAAATTAGGAACTAAAATTCAGTGGTCTGTGGTTAATCCCATCTCCAACGCATACTGTCCCTGTGTCCTTGGCAAGACACTTCATTCTCATTGCCTATGCATGATTGTGGCTAGCGATAAGAAGTGGTGATAAGAGGGGCCAATAACGCAAATTGCCAGTCTGTGATTTAGCACATTAAAGCATTAAATATTAGGACTGTTTTATAACAACTGCTATTTACGTCAAGTGACCATTTTAAAGGATCCATTTTAGTCTACTACTGTTTTCTGATCTATGTTATAATGTCGTTTCCTCATCACAAACGTACCTGGAGTTGTGTTTTGCTTCATTTACAGGTTTAACCCATAAATCTTGCATATTTGTTTGGGTAATAAAAAGTATCAGGAATGTATTTTAATTTTGGACACTGCAAAAATGGACATCCAGCTAAATGAAGATTACCTGAATTAAGAAACTTTTCGTGACTTTTTCTACTTAAAATATGAAAATACATCTTGCTACTCTAAAGAAGAAAAAGAACAACTTGCAACTTACACTTAGGAAACAATAGGAAACAAAATCTAATGTTCTTGAGATGAGAAAAACACATATCCATTGGTAGATCATTTTACTTGTCCTGTGAAATCTACTCAAATAAAGTAAAATGTTCTTAATTTAAGTCATTTTAACTGAGTTAGATATTGCCTTTTGAATACAACCACCTTCCCAGAGGTGCTTTATACTGATACACCATTTTTTTATAGCTATACTGAAGCTTGTTTTTTATAAACCTATACTTGCTATATTTTCCCAATCATCTTCTTTGCTGTTTTCAGTTAAAAACTCCACTAGTGTAGACAACAGCCAAAGGGCACTTTGCTCATGAGGTCAACTTCTACTTTGATCATATTTCAAACTCACAATGATTATTATCTTGTTCTTGTTGCAAACACAGACTCTGACTTATCCAATCCCTTCTAATCTCCTCTCACCTTTCTCACTCTCACTGTATTTGTTTATATGTTGCCAGTGTTTTCGAGAAGCCCTCCCTCTCTCTGTCTCCCCTCTCTCTCTGTCTAAAATGGTGGGATGAATTGTTAGGACTCGACCGAGCAGCGGTCACCTCAGTTCACCTGCTCTGAGCCTTTGTTGATGTTGTGTGGGCGCTTGGCAACTCTGTGACGGCCTGATGCCTTGAGACCTTTACTATGTTAAAGGGCTAGTACAGTATTTACTTCCCCTCTCACTAATAACATTAGTGTGTCCACATCCAACAATCACAGTGTATGTTTATCTTAAACTTTTATCCAATGCAGCTTTTTCACTAATTATGTAATTTGCTGTTGACTCTGGACTGACATAAAATTATATTTTTCTATTATGCAAACTGATGTGTAGTATTTACTATGAACTGTGTTTTTAACTGGACTGCCATTCGGTGGCAAGGTAGGCTGGTCAAAGCCAGATCTTGTCACATCATCTGGTTGATACTTGGATGGGGCAGCTTTGCTCTCAGTGCAATCTGTTGTTGTGTCCTTAGGCAAGACACTTCACCTAGCTTGTCTAGTGTGAGTGTGGTGTGTGAGTGATGGGTGAGGATTGGAGGGGCCAATCACTTTGTTTGACAACCTCATTCAGCTGTGACTCAGCTGTGACTCAGCTGTGACTATACTAGCTTACTACAGAATATACATTTAGAAGAAAGAATTACTATAATCTTATTAAATATTCTTCCATTTTTAGACAGACTGTAAAGTGTATATTTTTACTTGTTTGAGTGCTGCTGAAATGGCAGAAGTATTTAGGATATAAACCCCTGCGTGCTTCAGGGTTGTGAAATCACTTTCCAGCTTTGACCAAAGAAAAACATCAAACACTTACATTTTAATTGGATCATTTGACCTATAGATGTTTTATGTGTACGCTACCTGTGCATGTGTAAGTATTTCACTTGTAGAGCACAAACACTGTTGTGTGGTTCCAGAACAATGAGTTCCTTCACGATGGCGCTGACGACAGCAGATCGCCCACAGTCACCCAGCCCAGGTACAGCTCCAGAGTCTAATGAAGCAGGACCAGACCACAGTACGTCCCAGAGGAGGTGCTGTGCTCTGGGCAACCGTGTGTGGGTGCCCCTCTGGGTAACAAACCAGGTGTCCCAACTCCCACACCGACAAACAAAGAACAAACTTAAAACAACATGGTCAAAAACCTATAGGAAAAATGGCCAATTCAAACATCTAGGTTTGTATCTTCATAACTGTAGTATACTTATTTGTAGGAAAGCATGTAATTGAACAAAAGTTTTAAAAAAGCAGAAGACAGAAGTATTCCATCGACAGTTCTAATAATACCATAGACTGTTTGATTAATCACAAGGGAAATCATTATGTAACAATGGAAATAACTCCAAATGGAAACATGCATTCTAATGTATCTTATTTTGTACTAAACCACTTTGTACAGTGACAATAACATGGAAACTGTTTCAGGTTTGTCTTAAGTGTGTTGCTATTGTTTCCATAATCTGAGTCTAATGGTTTCCTTGCATATGGCCTTTGTTGGTGTAGAGATCCAGATCTATTTCAAGGATTTCATCTTTACAGAAAAGATTACACTTTTTTGTTTTGGCAACTTTGCTGTTCTGTTTTTGTGTGGGAGGTTAGGTGTGTAGGAGAAATACAAATTTACAACCAACTTGAACATATGTATGTACTAACATACTAAATACTACATAGTGAGGTCATATGACTATAGTGTGAATACTAGTATCACTATATCGATGTCTCGGTGTTATAGCTCTAGCCTGTACCACCCACCCACCCATCTGTGCCCATGGGCCCTCAGTCCATCTGGCTCTTCCTCTGCGTCTGGCAGCTTATCACCTAAAATGGCTGCTAATTACAGTCTCATTTCGCAGTAGCACTTTTATTGTGTAAGATACCAAATATAGGGGGGAGGGACAAGAAGACATGACCTTAACCTGAACTTAACACCCCTCACAATGTAGGTCATAGACAATGAGCACCAATGAACGCAAGTAAAGGTCTAGGTTTGTTTTTAGGTGGTCCCCTAGTTGAGTATGTGACCATTATATTCTAGTCATCAACATAACATGCACTAAAAAGTTGTATGGAGGATTTATTATTAATTTTTTTTTTCAAATTGTCCATGACAGCATTATAGACATGTAGCAGCCTTGTAATTGTGATAACCAAAACAAAAAGAATGA
Source organism: Scartelaos histophorus (assembly GCA_000787155.1). NCBI lineage: Eukaryota > Metazoa > Chordata > Actinopteri > Gobiiformes > Gobiidae > Scartelaos > Scartelaos histophorus. The sequence continues at coordinate 20,388 of JACN01132921.1, read as the reverse complement.
AAATCCATCAACTCTGGACGTGGTGGGGCCAGATAAACATCAGCCAATAGAAAACGAGGCTACCTTGTTTTCTATTGGCTGTTGGGTTGTCAATAAAGTTCCATACGCTTTTAGTGTAATTGATTCGCCGGGGCACTGGGATTACGTGGTTTACGTTCAGCTCCACAGAAGCAAGATGCTGTACTAAACCAGTGCAGTGGTTCTTAGTGGCTTTTTCGAGCTGTAGCTTCCCTGCAGTTAGCACAAACTTTGTTGCGATGACAGACCAGAATCCACTACCAGTCCACTAAGAAGGTGATTGTAGGAGATTCATTCCAACGATGGCTGCACTGAAGCAGACGAGGGTCTAAAGACTGACGTGTTGGAGCTAAATTACTTCTGGACAGTTAACTTCTGCTTATCATTGGGAAAAGTACTTTATTTCCAAGAGCTTGACAGACGTTTTTCAGGACACAAATACGATATCCTGTATCGGAAAATGTGATTTTCAATACAAAGAAAAAGTCAGTTTACTGCTGCTTGTTGTGTTAGTAGCTAGTTGTATTTACAAGTCCTGTGCAGTTATGAGGAGCGAACTTGTTTTCTAGGATAAACTACTTAATTTAAAACGTAAATATAAATCTAAAGTCTAAAGATTTTGCATAGCATACATTACTCTCACACAACAACTTTATTATAACTCTGAATGTCGTTGTAGTTATGATAATAGTAAAAGAGACGAGTAGCCGCCCCAGCACACCAGGTTTTGGCATAAAGAGGAGGCGGGAGCTGTACTTTTGTTCCTCCGAAAATCCTTTATACCACCTCTAATATTCTAAATGACAAATTACTGAATTAAGATACAAATTAAGAAACATGTAGATGCCAAGGCAATGTGGATTTTATGTAGGACTAATCTTAAAACAGCTTGTTACAGCTTGTTAGAATGTTTTAACTGGAGTGCCATTCTGTAGCCAAGTAGCCTGGTCAATGTCGGATTTGGTCATATCTCAGTTAGCAGGTTTGGGACTGGTTAATACTTGGTTGGGGCACCTCTGGGTCTAATGCAATCTGTTGTTGTGTCTTTAGGCAAGGCACTTGACCCACCCTCTCAAGTATGAGTGTTGCATGTGAGTGATGGGTGGGGAACAGAGGGACTGATCACTCATTTAGCAGCCTCAGTCCCCAAAGGGCAGCTGTGGCTACAAAAGTAGCTTAGCACCACCAAAGCCTCTGGGAAAAGTTACGTAAGCCTAATGTATTAGTATCATTATTTTTATTATTTTCTACATAATAAACATTTATCTAATCGTAACAAAAGCCAAATTGTGCCTTGTTTTTTTAGATTTGAGTCTGGACTGTAAAGTGGATTAGCGAAATACCATTATGTTATCAGTGTCAGTACATTTTGTTATGCATATTTCTCAGCAGTTCATATGACTTCTGTGAAAAGTTACTAGTGTTCTTTTCAATTGTGTTGATAAACAAGACTTGATACAACCAGCAGACTCTTATCTTCTAAACTGGCATCCATCTTGGTGCCTGTTGCTGCAGAGTCTAGCACCACTGATGCCACTTTCACAGAGCTACAGAACAATACAAGTTGTTGCATAAGGAGCAGTACGCACCACCAAGAGACTGTCTGACATTTAGAAACTCACTTTATTTGAATCTTAACTTTCTCAGACAAGTGAAATTGAGCTAATTATTATTCTACCTGAAACATTTGCATAGTGGCTACAGACAACATTTGCCTAGGTTCAAGAGAGGACAGAAATTCTGGTCATATGAAGGTTTCATACTGAGTTGCAGAGGAAAACCTGTATATGTTTTGTAATTCTTCTACATCCATTATTTACATTGGTTTAATTTTAGTTTGTTGTGAAGGTGTAACTTTATGCTCTGCCAGTGTTCCACATTAATAGCTTTTTCTTACATTTATTAACTTACAGGTGGTTTTATAGCTCAAAAATACCTAGAAAAACATACATCCTGACTTTAAGAGGGGTTGCCTCTCTACAGATCTGACTGGGTTATGTTTGATTTCCATGAAGATAGAAAGGTTTAGTACCATACTGTGAAACATTCCAGACAGAGCATTAACCAAAATCCATGAAGAAAATCATTTGACGGGCCATCCACCAGAAAAGTTACACAATGAACCTTTAAATTTTATTTTATTTTTTTCTCCTGTGCAACACTTTAGAAATGTTACATTTTATAAAATGTGCTACGTATAAAGTGGTTTGGATTACCACTAATTTCATACTTTGTAGGTAACACTGTAGACAGACTCTTCCCATTTTATCCCAATCAAGCAGGACTCTATAGTGGTATTAAGTGTCATTGATGGATGATATTAACCAGCCTTTGGGATCCGGCTTTGCACCCTGTGAGACAACAGTGTGGCATCTGCCCCATACATTTAATGAGGATTTCACAGTAGGAGTGGATCAACCCCCCCATAGTCCTGTAGTCTGAGCAGAAGGCACATGATGAAGACAAGTTACTGGGTTATTTGCATGTCAAAAGCACAGAGACACGGAGACAATACAGGATTACCATGCAAACTTCTCCCCAACATTGATGCCAATGTACTGAGGTTGACATATCATTTAGAAGACAGCTTTTTAGTCACAAATGGTGGCTGGTCTGCATGCAAGAAGTCAGTTTTCAGTGTGATTAATAGCATGGACAGTGCCATATGCACTAATGATCTGATTTACGATGCTGAGACAACTTATCAAGCAGGTAATTCAATAGCAAGGCATATCTTGACAAGCCACTACCGTCATTTAAAGTGCTAATAAAGCAATATTTACACTGATTGCTTGACGTCGTGAGCGGCTCATGTAATACGTCAAGGAGATTTTAAAGAGGCAAACAATAAAAAGACACTGCTTTTCCTACGCGAATAAATCAATGGCTTAATTCTTGAGACAATCCAGGGTAAGATTTAAGGACTCACTGTCTTATTGAGTACTCAAGTGCCATATGTCCACACTTATACATGGAGCCAGGCAAGCATGGCTTAATTAGGCATGTGCTAGCATCTCACTGAGGCTTCATCATGTGCTTTTTTATTCACACAGAAAATATTTGAAGGATTTTAGGTGATGCTAAAATGCCATAAACTGACAATATTAGCAAATCAGTAATGTAAATGTAATGAAATGAAACAAACTATACAGTGTACATGTGTCATTAACACATTAAAACAACATGGGCATTGTTAATTGACCTCATTAAACAATATGTTCTCCTAGGTCTTATTGAAAATGTATGTAACCCAATTTGAAATCAAGAAGCCTTGCCTTCTGTCTTTTGTATTTGACAGAACTATAATAAATTCAGCCACCCAGTACGTTCAATAAAAGCAAGACACTGCAGGTTAATATAGGGGAAAAAATCCCACATTTGAAATGACTTCTGTAGTTTACTCACATAAATGTAAGAAAAAATGCAAGATTTACTTTCCAGTGGATTACTTTCAGGCTCCCCTTTTCATATAGAAGGTGAATCACAAATCAATGCATTGAGTCACCACCGGGGGCAGCACCTCCTTATAAAACACTGCCTGCCACTGCTTACTATTGGGACCCTCTCTCCCAAGACAGACCAACCACAAAGCAGGGTTAGTCACAACCTCTTCATCCACTTCTGTGACTGTACAGAAGTGGGCCGAGCTGGGGGCGTAGTGTGGCAAACCAATTAGATATTCCACTGTACTACTGTATATGTGGTGCGCCCCTCCCTCCCTCCTCATCTGTTTTTGATTAGTACTGTGGTCTCTGCAGCCTGTCATAGACTTAATGGGAGCTGATGATTCTCTTCACCCATGCAGACGGTCTAGTCACGTGTTGATATATAGTTATGGCCAAAGACAGTTACAGTCACGGTGCAGTTGTGCTGTACTTATTAGCATTGACAAGTCCCCTAGGGAGTTTTGAAGGAGACAATTAGCAAGGGTTTTATTACTGTGTAATACTGTGTATACAATAGACCTCTTCAGTAGCCTATATAAATGCAATACAGTTTTTCACTATATTGCAGCTAAACAATCCTAAAACGTACTTATTGCTTACTGCTTTATACTATATACTACACTATAGAAATGTTATTCATATCATTGTCTTAATAACTAGACTGAATAGAATTATTGTTCTGTAATGTGTACATGGTTATTTGTCATGCAGGTAAGTTAGATCAACTAAACTCATTAAAATTCTTACACAATAAGTGTGCAATAAGTAGTCTAAACTATTTTTCTAAAAACATGTGATATTAGCTATATATTTTGTGTTTTTGCATGTATCACCTAAAGTAAAAGAGACAAGACAACAAGAAGTATTTCTGTACATAAAAATGGGAGTTTAATTGAAATTCTTGTATCAAAAAATAGCAATATCCATCCTTCAGAGCCACAAGTCACACAGCAAAACAGAAAGATGTTGAGTTTGAGGCTATGTGACAACTTTGAAAGCACTTGATCTGTTGTTTTTTTCCTCTGCTTTCACATGAATCATTTGACAGAACATAAATTAGATGGATTTTCGGATACTTTTGACATAACAGACGTATTTATTTAAAGACTATAAATAACATTCATTGCTCTCTCAAATTTAAGTAAACTGTTTTATTCTGTTCAACATCAACAACTTGCTTCAGTGCATCCGCCACATCTCAAAAAAAGTTGAATGTAAAAATAAGTTAGGAATGAAAAATAAAAGGCCAAGTAGGATATGCCAAAAAATTTAAGGGGGGGTTTAAGCATAGACAATAAATAAATAAATAGCCACAAGAGTGTGGAATGTCTACATGGTTTACAAATAAATTAAATGCAAAGGGGGAGAAATGTACACACACAAAAATAAAAACAAGCTGTACAATATTTTTTGAGTCCATGAATATTGCATTGATTGTGCATTTCTCACTCCCCCCCAAAACCTGAGGGAGGTCGGGGAGCGGGGTGTAGTGTTGTAGTAGCAGTGATATGGCGGTATAGGCTTCTTTAAGAGATTAGCAGTAAAAAGTCAAGTCAGAGAAGGAGAGAGGAGGGGGGGCGTTTTGTGAGGGGTGACATTTTGGAGACATTCAGAATTGACAGGATCCAGTTTCCAAAACACCTGTTCAGGCTTGAGTGAGTGAGCAGCAGTTTAAAAGATGTATTTCAAGTATTTCTCTGTAGCACGGCCCCCACTACCATCTCCTTCGTATCTCCGGTCTAATAAGCCCCTTGAATTATGGGTTGTACAATGATGGTCAAGGGCAGAAGAAGTTGCCTCGCCACCACTGTATAACACAACTTCACCGCCAGGCTCCGGGCTATCCACTGTAAGATCGAGCTGTTGATAAGTGGAAAGCCCCCCGAAAAGCAGCGTTCCAAAAAAAGGCACTCCAAAATCAAAATTAAAACATTTAAATAATAATAAAAGGGTTTCTCTGAGCTCTATGAGAGCAGTCATGTCTGGTAGGAGGGCCTTGCCAGCTGCATATACCAGCCTAGTAACAAAACAAATATAGTTATTAAAAAGAAGAAATAATAAATATTGCTGGTAAGACCACCCAAACAGTTTAATGTTCCCCTTTAAGGAAACAATTATTTCAAAGTAAAAGAGGAGGGTACGCAAAAGTAATAAATTAGAAATTCCCTACAAAAGAGGAAAATTAAAGTACATTTTTCTCAGCCTGCAGTGGGCCGGACAGTCTTTTTTCAGAGTCCACTTTGAGTTCACAGAGTTCAGGATTGGGATCCGCCCTCAGAGGCTCTCCTTGCTCGAGCTTGTGCTTGATGAAGAGTCTGTGTCGATGGTGCGTAGCCGAATGTCCCCACTCTTCACACTGGGCTCCTCTGGTGATTTGGGGGAGGACTCCACCCCTGCTGCTCTCATCCAGGGGTGGTCACAGATCTGTTCCAACGTGGGCCGATCCGAAGGGCGCAGAGCCAGGCACCACTTGATGAGCTGCTGGCACTCTGAAGAAGTAGAAAAAACAATATTAGTCCTCTTGAAGATCGAGCAAGCATCTTAAAATTAAATTATCTGCAAGTTGTTCTGTTTACAAAGACTAGAGGGCAACAGAGACTCTAAAATGAACAATATCATTACTCATGGAGTGTTATGATGAGAACAGTGAGCTATGCTAGGGTGACTCACTGCGAGTGGATTTACAATATGCTACTGTGTAGGTGGCACAGGCAGCCAGTGGAAAGACTACACATGGTTTTCACTGAGCTGTTACGCATAGTGTGTCCAGGGAGATCTAAACTGCTATATTATGCTTTCTTAACTAATAATAGACTAGAATTTGATCTTAGAAAATGTAAGTGGTTGTGGATACCTTTCATATCAAATGTTTTTTACACCTAAATAAGTCTTATGAATAATATTTAGTCTACTACTGTAATGCTTATTTTGTTCACCCAATTTGGATTTGTAGGTTATTTAAAAAGCATGAGGCCTGGAAGGGCAGTGTCTATTTACAATGTGAGTTTTTCCACTAGCTGAAGCTAGAGGGCGATAGAGACTACACATTTCTGGTTGCTAGGAGTGACATTTACCTGCAGAAATCCTCCTCCTGAAGTACAGCCTGCCTCTGAGTATTTCCTCATCTTGCTCAAATGGGATGTCTCCGCACACCATGTCGTAGAGGAGCACTCCGAGTGACCACACAGTCGCCGACCGCCCGTGGTATCTATGGAAACGGATCCATTCAGGTGGACTGTAGACTCTAGTACCTGAAAAACACACAAGGGGAAGTTCATTAGTGAGGGCTGATGGGAAATGAAGCAATAATATGCATGAGTGATTATGTAGGTGTAGCATTACTGGGAATAACAAACAGTGGCAGGGTTTGCTACTGAACTCAGGAGGTTTGGGTTTTTCAGTGCAAAAGACAAAAATAAATGTCTGTGTTTAAAAAGGCTGAGTCATGGCTGAAATGCTTTCCATCTTCTATTTGGCCACAGTACACAAACTAGCTGACCTGCTCCATCTCCTCCCCCTCTCGCCACCCCTCCCCTCTGCTCGGAAGGAGGGAACTTGGATACCAAACAAAAAAGGCAATGCGAGCCCATCACGTGAACCTCCGACTCAGGTTTCACAACAAACAGATGTTACGTGGCACTGACCTAACCGAGCCAAAGGGGAGCGCGTGACACACCATTTCCCGACAAAATGAGAAAAACAAAAAAGTACAGTCAATGCCCCGAGACAAGTATGGCTCACAGGCACAAAAAAAAAGCTATTGATAAAGTCTGAGTCATTTATCTACAGCCATAACATATGCGTCATCGCGCTATAAGGCAGCGTTATTCTTCATAAAACGACATCAAATGGACGTGCGATAAGCGTAAAGGCGAGGAAACCCTCTACCCAAAACAGACACTGCGTCACAGCTCCGTGAACGCCTCCATAGCCGAATATAGCACGGGAGCATCAAGGACAAACTCAGCGCAACCCACACGACAGCCTATTTTGGTCAATTGTAACAAAATAAAAACAACATATGCGCATTTTTTTGAGCCATAAACGTGATTCTTACCATCGAAATCCGTGTAGACCGTGTCCTTGAGAATCGCCCCCGAGCCAAAGTCAATAAGCTTGAGCTCCCCGGTGCGTAGATCCACAAGCAGGTTTTCATCTTTGATATCTCTGTGCACTACACCGCAGCTGTAGCAGTGCCTAACCGCGTCCAAAACCTGGCGGAAAAATCCCCGGGCCGTGTCCTCGTCCAGCGCGCCCTTCTCGGTGATAAAGTCGAAAAGGTCCTTGACGAGCTCCGGCCTCTCCATAACGATGAGCCAGCCATCCGGGCGCTCGTAATAGTCCAGCAATTTGATAACTCCGCGAAAAGAAGAGCTGACCTTCTTTAGCAGCAAGATCTCCAAAGGCACCATAGATCCGTTCTGCAAATAAAGCGTTTCATTAAAATCAACATAAGATGCACTCCGCGGCATATTTACATTCACTCGCACTATCACACATCCCCCACCCGGCTGCCATGGGAGGGAGAACCAAAACAAACCAGGCATAGCGCGGGGAAGACTACTTACAATTGTGCCCCACTCGGTCACACGCTCCTTTGCGACGTGTTTTACAGCAACCTAAAGAAAATAAACATTTAGGTTAGCAAAAAACAGATATACGCAGCGAAAATGCAGAATATGTGACGCGTAAAGGCGCCCGCTTTGATGGCGGCACATGGATCATCATAACACAGCCACTTACCGGCGCGCCATCAGAAATCCGGCTCCCGGCGTACACAGTGCCGAAGCCCCCGCTCCCCAGAACAGAGCCCACTTGGTAAACCTTCTCAAAAGGCTCCTTCTCCACTTTGACTGTAAAAGAAAAGCAAGGCAAGTCGTGGTTACTAAATGCGCTTAAGGACGAGTCGAGTCCTATTCCCACAATAGCCTGCTTAGCGAGGTCAGGTTGAGTAACGCTGCGCCAGCAGGCTTTACGAGCCGGTCTGACGGACTCTGAATTACTCTAGAAATACGTGATTTTCAAGCAAAACGAAAAGCGTCTGAAAGTAAAATGTGTGCCATAGACTTACCCGGCTGGAGCTGTATCTTCACTGGTAGGTGGTCCATACTTGAAGGATTGTAAATGTGCGAAAATGAACCAAACTTTGACAGCAACATATTCAAAGTGAAAAGCCGGTGAAGTCAAATCCTATCCCGTCAGATGACAGTACTGACCACAAAAAGGTATCCACTCGTAGTATGATACTGTGTGTGGGGCGCGGACCTTGTTGGGTAAAAGCTACTGAAATATCCAGTCCAACAGTGCGGCAACTCCGCCGCACCGCCCCGTCAGACGTGGGTCACGACCGTAAAGTTGAACAACATTTCCCAAAAAAATGTATCAAAGAGGTCTTCCTGGTCTCAGCTCAAGTGTGTGAGATCGAAACAGTCCCACAAAGTGTCCGAAGAGCGATCTTGGAGGTGCGCGCAGCAGCTGAAGCGGAGCTGAAGTGTGTGGAGAGCCGCTCTGCAGTGGCTGATGTCCCGAAGAGTCGCCGCTGTCTGAGCTTTGGCGCGGTCTCCACTAGGCAATATTTTGACGCGGAGCGTGATACGGATATCCCTCCGCCTCCAATACAACTCGACCGTTTATTCCAAACATACAAAAGACACATGAAAACCCATTATAAATTAGTTTATGTTTGAGCAATCATTGCGAATCACCATTTTAATCTAACATTTATCGGTAAATTATCATGTAAAGTGTGTGCGCATAACGGACTACTTTTTCATAGTACAGACGCCCATGGATCTCTTGTCTGGAAGCTCTGCGCTGTGTTCCACTACAGTCGGGTGCAGCAGCCAATGAGCTGTCTTATATAAATACCGTATTTCTCATTTGGACCAATCCTGACTAAGTTGTTATAATAAAACATGCATTTAAGCGCACATGGCGGTAATACTAGACCACAACAGACCAGGGTTTGAGAGGAGGAGTCATGTTTTTAAACAGACCCGTGACATTGTTCACTTGCTCTGCAGTCCTGGTGGCTCTGCAGCCATGTATGAGGCTAGGCCTACAAGATAATTTACCAAACGAAGCTCTGTTTAAAAGGTGCTTAGTTAGACACTTAATTAGACAGTAATTATTTGATGTCAATAAAAATATACAGACGCATTTTTATAATAGGCCTATACAGAATGCATTTTTTAGTATTTAAGTAAATTATTGAAATACTGAATCTTTACTGGTCCCAGATATTACTCTGCACTTTAATATATCAACAATATTGTATTTTAAACAGGCACAATCCAAACAAACAGATTCTATTGAAACACAGTATGTGCATTAGAAGAACAAGATACAACTTGTACACAATAATGCATTATCACTGATATAACAACACAATAGCAGAATGCAGTCAGTGATAATAACAAGCTGTAGTGAGCACATAAAACAGAGGTGAATAAAACAGCTAATGTTTTAAAATAACATAGAAGAGGAGAATCTTTCATAGAGGATCTTCCAGTAACCTTAAAAGTACTATTTTGTTAAGTAAATACACAAGTATCATAATGGATTAACTGTAAGCTGTCAAACCAGTTGGTGATATTGTTACTTTAAGTTAGTGCCATCTGTCCATTTACAGGGGACTCTTTTGAGGGTTTACTGTTAATCATCTGACGCGACCTTGGCTTTTTCTGTGAACTTTCCCCTTTTTATCTTCTGCTCTTTTCGATAAGTGCATCTGTGTGAGTGTTTGTGCGCGGGTGTGTGTTTCACTACTAACCAAACACACAGTCAGAGACTTCCACAGAACCTTATCTCACTACACGCCAACCAACTGCAAAGTTATGCAAATTTGCAGCCTACATAGAAAGCACGATATTACCAGAGCCTTGGGGATAACTTAAAGTCATACTTGAGACTAAACAGATATTACTATTACAACCTTTTCTTTGATCAAACAAACAATTCTTGGCTTACAGAGCTTGCCACAATATAATAATTTACCACTATAGACAAACAACCATTTTTGGTGTTTGTCAAATAAAAATTATGAATGTTGCCTTATTTGCATTTAGGGACCGATCAGTAAAGACCACATTTTGTTGGTGTATATGTGAACCTTGAGGCCTGATTTCCTTATATCTTACTCAACATTTGCATAAAAGGAGTTATTGGATTGTGCTTCAAAGAGACATGTGCATGAATGTTGCCCTCCTCTGCTCCCTGAAGAGATGCCCACCTCCATCCATGCTCTTGATCACTCTATGATCATGTGCCTACACTGACCTTCACTAGTTATTTTTAAAGCACATTCTCAGTAATGCTATTTCGAAGCTATTTTGAAACTAGTGTGAATAGGAAAAAAAAATAGTAGCAGAAGTAACAGTAAATTTAAACATAACATATTGAAATTTCTCCTGTAGTTTACCCACATGTATGTAATAAAAATATAATACAAGAAAGTTAATTTACAGGTTTTTCATCATGTAATGTTTTCATATAAAAATAATGAATTGTATGCATTAAAAACTGCCACAATTTAGCTAATTTCTTGCTTCTTTTTGTTGAAATATTACATACAGAAATACATAGAAGGGATTTTGTATATCTTATTTAATATTTGAGTAAACTAGATTTGACTGAAAATGTGCCTAAAAATGTTTAATTTTATTTATTTTTTTTAGATAAAACTTATGGGGGCAAGTTAAAATAAAGTCACTAAACATTATGAAAAAGTTTACAGCAAAGTGTGTTATTGTTTGTGTGATGACGTCACGATTCACCTTAGTTTGCACAGACTAAATATGTAATGTAGTATCTGGGCCACATGTCAGCAATGATAAGGCATCAGATGGAGAGATAAGTCACAACTAAACAACAACAGCAAGGTTAGCTGAGGTGAAACAGGACGTGCACGCCCAGAATATATTATACAATACTTTAAGATTACTTTATAATGTAATTATGCTGAATAGTTATTTCTTAGACTTAGAATTAGACATTTATTGATCCACAAGGGAAATTACTTACACAGTAGCTCACACATAACATTAATAAAAAATAAAACAACACAATAAAAAAAAAAGGTAACAAACTTTTAAACTTCTAAATAAGTAATAATAAAATATAGCAAGAATGGTATCAATACAACTTAAATTATATAAATGTATGTACAATAAGTAAAAATCAGTATGTCACAGTTTTATACAAGAGGTCATAAGGAAAATGAAAAATAATATGATTATTAACAGAAACACGGGTATGAATATTATCACTTGTATTATTATTAAAGACAGCCGCTAAATAAGTGTTGTATTTCAGTGATGTGAAAAATTATACTTAAAAACGTCTAACCAAGTTTCAAGAATTCTGCAAATAGATTCTTCCTTTTTAAGAAATACAAGCATTGATTAATATAAGAGTCACACTGTTTTTTGGAGCTTGGTGTTGCTCAGACACTTTGTCCTCTTGAGACTCTTGCTTTGTTTTGTAATTGTTGCGTCACATTACTGTTCCATTTTCTAAATATTCCGGTCACAGGTTTAGAAACCAGACAGACTCGTTATGACTTAATATAACCCTTTATAACCTCAGTGCTCCCAGTAGGTCATTTTAGAACTGAAAGAGAAATATGTTGTTATGAACAACAAATATATCAAAATATTATTGGTAGTATGTAGCAAAGTAAAAGTAGTAAGTACTGTACTTAAGTATACATTTTAGTTATCTGCATACTTTATATACAGACATATAAGTAGATTTTAAAGTGAATACTTTTACTACATTATATTTTAGAGTAGGTATCTGTACTTTCTACTCAACTGCATTTTTGAATAGGACTGAAAAGTAAAATTTTGTTTTGAGACCAAATAAATATTGCCTGTTTTCATCACAAATCTTTATGAATATCAGTACATTTGAAGCTTTATTAAGTCTTTTAAATTTTAAACACGTGATCAAGTGATCTTTTTACTTTAGTATTTGTACTTTCACTATAAGTAAATCCTCTGAGCACTTCTTCACTGATTATTGATATAGTGAATTAAGTGATTATCTACTTGTGTTTTCTGGCTTCAGTACATGGCACATTGCAGCCATAAGCACATCAGGTAATTTAAACAGAATGTTCTGGGAGGAGGCGTAGAGCCAAACAAGAGAAGTGTTTTGGTCACTTCTGATCGGAATAGCTCCTCACTGTTTGTACTGAGGCAGGGCTAGAATGAGTGCTCCTCGTGAAAGTACAGACTGCTCCACTGGTGTTTACAGCCTTTCAACAAGTGCCTGCTAAGACACTGAGCACTGTCCTCTACCTGAATTATCTTAGAACAGTGACAGTTCTACTTTTAACCTTTGTTTAATCAAAATACAGAATGCTTTCATTTTGCAGAAATCCAGGCATTCTGTAACTTTTCTGGTGGAGGATTAGTCAAATGGTTTGGGTTGAGCTGACCTGACTGCAAAACTGCCAATAAGTAACGTTTTAGCCAAATTGAGTTCATTTCTGAGTGCCATTTCTGTCTCTACAAGTCCTTTAGCTCATGGTTCTGTCCTAATCAGAAAGATTTTTACTGCCAAAAAAAACAAAACCCAAACAAATCACCTTATTGACAATGGTTTATTTAAGCCATTATACCATGAAGCTAACACAATATAACTCTATGGGTAATTCACTATTTTGTGTAAAAAATGAAGCTTATGATCCTGAAATGTTGAACCTCCTCTTAATCTTATGTCTTAAAATCCTTTCTACTATTACATCTTCTGTGTTAAATAATGACACCACTTTCTAAAGCTATTGTGAACAAAAATAATGTAACTTTTGTGTATTTATGCTGACAGAGAAGACGAGAACTTTGTGAATGTGGGTGGACACAGTAATTTCAGATATAGTAATAGGACAAACAGTGGAACAGGGTATTTTGTAATGCTGTTATATATATATTATCACAGAAATACAACTTATTTCTGATCAGCTATTCTTTTTTTATCACAGGGTTTTTACCGTTGCATGACCACTTTGTAGTTCAGTTTTCCTTTACCAAAAAGTGAAAAGAGCTGTGACGTTAAAGATGCAACTTTTGTGGGGGAGGGTCTGTCACCTGCTTGTTTCCACACAGATATTATTGCTTTGCCTGGAATATTATGGAATATTACATGGTGTGACATTAAACATATTTATCCAGCATTTATTCATTAGGGGTGTTTCTGTCATTCAAACATACAGTAATTTAATAATTGTGGATAGGGTTGCCTCTCCACAGATCTGCCCTGTAATGTAGCCTACAGTTGCTCCTTTGAGACTGATATTTTTTATTTATACTGTGGAACATTCCTAGACAAAGCAATAACATCTCCATGAAGACAAGCAGGTGACAAGACCCTCCACTAGAAAAGTTGTGCAATGCAACAACTTGATATCTTACTACAGTTTGATTTTAATCACGCCAGACAGTAATTTCTCACCTATTGCCTTGCTTGACTTTTTGTCCTGTTCTGTGTGGTCTTGGCTACAGCTCTGCTACCTTATAACCCTGTAAAAACCCCGTAATGCCTCTTAATAGATGTTCATTCTTTATGGCACATGGGTCGACCAACTGTTTTCCTTTATCCACTATATAACACCCTTAATCTCCACTATAGATTTTGCAACTGTAAAACCAGGACTATTTGAGCTGAGTACAGATAAATCCAGTGTTTACAAGGCTTTACTGTCGACGGAGAGCGGTGAAGTTATGAAGTATTCATGATTGTAATCGTTTTTTCCCCTCCTCAGCGAGTAGCTCAAACACATAGCCGGGCAGTTGGCCAGCGTGATGGTTGACAGCTCTGGTTGGACAGCTGTTTTGCCGAGGTCGTATATAAATGTGTGCTATGCAGTGGTTCACAGCTCTCCGGGGAAATCATCATCACCACTTTTATTTATGTGCTGCATGCCTTTGATTCGGAGATGTATGGCTTTGCAGCTTGGGTGTAGCTTGCGTGGTTTCATGGTTTCATCCATATATGCACATTTTATAGGCTATTGCATCCAAAACAAGTGTGAAGAACTAAAAATAATGAAAGAGTCCAGCCAATATTAAAGGTCTTTTATTAAGCAAATTGACACTTGCGAGTTTGTTAATGTTTCATGTTAAAATGCTGCTACCTTGTCCAAAAGTTACCCAGAGTTGTGTTTATTTCTAGCCTGTCTACATCTTCAATATTCAAAATGCTGTTCCACTTTATGAGGTCATGAAGCAGTAACTGTCAAGTTAACAGGGACTTTCTACCTTTTCAGTAATAAGTGATAACTCCAGAGGTGAAATTACCAAAAATATTTCAAGTAAAAGTGTATGGAGTTTAAAAACACAGTGGAACAATGGAGAGGCTAAATACGCAGGATTTGTGTGTGTGTTTGTGTTAAAATATAGATCAGAAAATAGCTTAATATGGGCCCTTTAAGAGATGATACTAAAATTTCAAACTCAATTTTGACAGTAAGGCACTAGAAATTAGTTATAATAGAAACTAGAATAATTATATTTTACAATACTTTTTGCAGTAGCAAATAACTAAGCTCTAAACATCTGAATAAAATAAAATAATACAATGCCCATAAGAAACTATGGATAGCTATTTTGGCTAACGGAGAAGTTAGGAATAACTTCAGGATAACTTGTGGCCTGTGATAACCCATCTTCTCATTCTGAACCAGTTTCTTCTGCTTTTTCATCTTGTCCACATGCCGTAGATGCCACTTTCTGTAATAAGGGCCTATGTAAACTGTCAGCCATCTTTGGGGACACTTAAAAGCAGATGCAGCGGGGGGCAAGTGACCACATCACACAACCATGGGGTCAGCTTCAGTATTTTTAGCTCAACACGATGCAGTCCGGTGGCAGCCACATTGCTCTGGTAAGCCGCCCATTGAAATCCATCCATCTCGGCTCTCAGCAGAGGCAAGCCTGAGGGATTGAATTTGTCATGTCCAATGCTGGGGTTAAGTTTAATGTGTCCATAGGGAATACATGCATAGGCTGCACCATCCACATGTGCTCTCTTTGTAAGTGGTTACCAGATTGGATTGGTCTGGCATGATTTAAAAGAGAAATTCAAGCTCAGAAGTCGTTCCAAACCAAAACATAACATATATATCTCTTGACACATGGTCATTGCGTTGTCCTCATGTGTTGTGTTTACTACAGACCTTAGTGTTATTGTCACTCCTCATGCTGTTATCCATAATTTATGAGGTTTTGCCACTTGAGCTCGTAGGCTATTGTACTGAATTTCACTCTATTCTGGACATATGTAGCCAGCAGTAAAAGCATCACATCTGGGACTGTTTTTTACTATAAATGAAGAAAGATGTATTTATGTTTTGTTGACATAAGGGAGCAAGCTGCCTTTTCACTACTGTACAGAATGCAAATTGTACAAAACTGTTTATGTGGCTCTTAACAAAGATTCAGATTCTGATGTATGCTATAAGAAATGTACTATATAGAAATAGTATTTCCTTTGCCAGTAACAGCCTTTTCATGACTTTTGGCAGAGTTGGAGCAAAAAGAATCATCAAAATAAAGATTTTGTATGAAGTTAAATTGAATCTACAATGTGCAATCAACCAATAATTATTAATATAGAAATAAATTGTACACTGATCAGATATAAGATTAGACAGGAAAACATTTGTTAAGTGGCGAGATTTCAGAAAATGTAATGAAAAACTGCAATACTTCAAGGTTTTGGCCATGGTTCAAGGAAGGAGCATTATTAACTACGGTGTTGCTAATGGGCATTGAAGGCTGACCTGTGCAGGCATGTACAGTACACAGTATAAGCAGGTGTCCATATACTTTATAAATATCACTATCCCTCACCTCTGCCTCTCATTCACCTGCAGAAAGAGTCAGGCCGGTCGTTATAGATTACTGTCTGGACTCCATTATGTAACCGCATGCACCAGCAACCTCCGCAGCCTGTTAATCTGGACGCTACATTGCATAACTCTCCATTGGCTATTTCTACACCTTCCTTCACACATTTTTAGTGAGCCTGTATCCTCCAGTGCTCTAATGAACATTTATACAGGAAATGCTGGCCTCCTTTGAAGGTTTGATAGATGTTTGGACAGTGTGGGCGATCGCTAAGTGAATAGGTGTGTACGTGTGTTTTATATTAGTCATCAGGAGTGCTCGCAAAAATGTAAGCCATTATTTTTACAGTGAGTCTAAGTGGAAGGTTTATCTGAGGATATTTATGACAGTAATGATTTTAAGTATCCCTTTTAGCACGTTCTATAAACACTGGCAAATACAGCTCATATGTGATTGATTTAAGGGGAGCTGAGAAAACAGATTACTTTGCAGTGTCATCATGCTGTGGTGTTTTACATGCATCTCTAATGTTAGAACAAACAGTGTCAAGAATGTATGGTCCTGCTTTTGAGTTTGCAAAAAGGTGAGTGACTAAGCGAAAAACGAATAGCTAGATTGTGATTGTAATTTTATGTATGTGAGTTCCACCTGTACACTTGTAGTTCAGTCAGTTTTTTATGGTCAGATTGTTTTAAAATGGAGCATAGATTAAAGACAAAGCAGGGCATTCAGTTAGCATCACACCTCCAGGGAATGTTGATGCCATTGGTTGCAAAGTATCAATACTGGAGATAGGATTACATATACTGTATTTTTACTGCTAGGAAAATGACAAATTGCGGTCAATGAATCATAAATATGTCATGAGCTTTGTTTCTAATACTTTATTGATCCCTTAGGGGAAATTCAGGTATTGATGCCATTATCTCAGGTGTACCTTTAAAAAAAACAAGCAAACATGCAATATAATTAAACTACAATTTGCATTTTATTTATTAAAAACAAACACAAAAATATGAATTATGTTTTGGTGACGTCAGTTGCTCATGTAATGCTATGCTGGGAGTACGGAGATGCAATTCACCATTAACCCTAACTGTGCCCAAGATCAGGGTACCAGAGACAGTCCAAATGTGCCCATGGACTTCCTGAAAAAGACTCACTTGATTGCTCCCTGCTTGCTGTCTGCAGACCTTTGCTTCTGTCTCCTCAGAGCGCTCACATGGGCAGCCTGTGTTTACGTTGGCTGCAGGAGGGGACAGAACAGGCTGTGGTGGCGCACATTTCATCCAAACAAATCCTACTCTCATCATTTGGATAGAAATAAGCCTTTACCGTTTTTTTTTGGTCAGATTTTCAATTTTATTTTTATTTTGTCTGGTGCAACATATTTAGTTTTTTTGCTCGTCAGTCGATATGTTATGTAAATGTTTCATCTATTTTACATTTACATAATATTGTTTATTCATTGCAAACATACCTGGAGTTATATTTTGCTACATGCTTAACACTCAAATTTTGCATATACATATAGGCAGAGCTCTTCTCTCAAACTGAGAACACCTTGTTCCACTGCGCCACTGCGTTTTGAAACTCTATACACCTTCACTAAATCATTTCAGCCCTGGAATTGCCCGTCTCTGCTGAACTAAAGGCAAAAGTTACTTGAAAATTACCACTACATAACATGACAAGGTGGAACAGAGCATTTTGAGGTTTAGGGATGTAGGCACATTAATACACTAAGAATACTAATGCTTGTGAATGAAACAAAACACAGCTCCTGGTATGTTTTTGATGAGGTAACAGCATGCTAGCAAGAATACATTTTGCATAATATAAGATCTTTAAAGCAACAGCCATCACATGCACAGCAAATAGTTGTACCAGTGTCTTGCCATAAGAACTAAAACGAAGTACACAGTGTCAAGAGCTATATTTGACCCGCCAATCTTCTGGTTATAAGTCTATACCACCTGACTCACTGTCCTCACTTGGTCTATTCTATTAGTGGTCAATATTGTTTATTGGTGATCAACTGATAGCTGTAAGTGTAACAAAATACTTGCTGTCATTGTCACTTCATATATTTGATTTACATGATTGTTAACACATATTCAAAAACATAAATGGTTTACATTGTTCATAGCTCCATAAGACAATTATTTACCAGTCAATAATCACTTTCAAACAGTGTGGCAGAAATCCTCCCTCCGGCAGCTGCTCTGGTCCCCTAATCCCAGGTACCAGAGTGGCCATGCCATTCACATACATACATGAAAGTTGGAACTAAGAGCCACACTTCCCTTCAGTGAGTTGATCCATTTAACTGCCCATCCCAGCCTTAAGAGGATACGGAGACCAAGCTGTAATCCCCCCCGACCTGGACCCTCTCTGGGGAGGGCCTCTGCAACAAGGAGCTGGGAATGTGCACTGCATGCTCCAATTAGGACACAACAAGAAAAACATAAAAATGAATTTTCTGCATTTAAAAAGTGTTACTACACATTTACAAACACCACATGGACTAATTGTAAACCATACTATTAGTACATTAAAGAGACAGTATGTGATTTTGATTTTAAATTTCAGCAGCTTGAACTATTTCAGATACAATGTAGACATGTTCATGTTCAAGTTGCATTACATTACACATACTCTGATCTGTATCGTCAGTACCTAAACTCCTGCAGCATCATTAATCAGTTCTCGTGCAGCCTCTGCAGCTCAGTGAGTGATTTCTGGAGGTTGACAAGGCCTGTTCATATACTGAGAATGATAAAATCTGTATGTGTCCTCTGCATACAGGTTATAGTTCCGTTGTGAATGTAACACCTTTTTAAAGATTGTTAGAGTACAAGCTACATGCAGTTCCTTTTAAAGGAAAACATTTGTACAACTCATCACAAATGACCTCCTGAAGCTGACTATTTTAATACATCAAATGTATTTATATAATTTCCACCATGGTTAAATAAATTATTTGATATTTTACATGTGGGCAGCCTAAAATAATATATAATTTTCTTTCTTGAATAGGAAAATGCCACTGTGTAACAATAGCCCATGCGTGCCTGCTCTCCATTGTAAGCTGCCTGTGTTTGTGCCACAGTGGGGGCTGCAGTTATACTCTTCCACAAAAGCTGCAGTCTCCACAATTGGCTGCTTTCTGGCCTTTGGCTCAGCTCTGACAGCTCTGATTGGTCGTTGGCTGTGACAGGCTTTGTGCTGACTCTGTGTCTGTGGAGCTGTGGCACGAGCTGCCTGGTCAGCAGAGTGGACCCACACATGCCCAAACTCATTCAATTTACAACCAAATTCCACAGCAATTATGAAAATCCATTAGAAATAACTATGCCACATCTCTGCTTTGGTGTTTACCGTCAACACCTTTAATTATTTAGTGGTGAGTCTAATAGCCACAAATACAAAGCATGAGCCCTTTGTGTAGAAATGTAAGCCTTCAAAGGCACTAATCCATAGGTCCTGCTGTTATGACATAGACACAATAGGAGGTGAAGCAGCTGCAGTCTCCTCTGTGCACACCTCTGGCACCAGGACAATACAAAGGTGGATCAGGTCTGCCCTCCACGCTGCAAGCCTTCACACCTGAGCGCGTGTATTCAGCCCACATAAACACCATCTATAGGCACAGGGACATAGCATTACAGAGCATCTCTCCATTGTTCAGGCCTATAGGAGCAGCAGGTAATTAAAAGGTAGAAAGTGCACGAAAGATTGGCACAACTCCACCTTTGCCTCTGAAGGCTGATTAGTGGATTACAGTGAGACTGAACCTAAGTGAGCCATATGTGTGACATAAGAAGGGTTTGGTTAGTCTGGTTGTCTTCTTTAGTGAGATTTAATTTAGCAAAAAACATTCAAATTCTTCAAATTCAAATTCAAAGTCTTCATAACTGGAAATTGTGATCCATTATTACTTTACACACAAATAGATCACATCTCCATAGAGGCAAGCAGTTGGCAGGCCTTTCACCAGAAAACTTTACTTGGACTTTTAACTTCAGATGTTGGGTTAAGGGTTATTACTTTTTATTTATTTTTTTATTTTT